>CAUYPK010057570.1:0-26150 GCA_963574355.1 Loris lydekkerianus | reverse complement strand
AAACTTACTAAATGCAGAATACAAATGTCTACATACAATAACTAAGAAAATGCCATGAAGGCTACGTTGAACAGTTTGATGAGATTATTTCAGATTGTATATGAAACCAGCACATTGTACCCCTTGATTGCACTAATGTACACAGCTATGATTTAACAATAAAAAAATTAAATTAATTAATTTAAAAAAAAGGATGGATTGAAAGTTGGAAAACAATCATTTTGCCCTAATGGAAATTTTATTGACTTCGGAATTAAACAATTCTGGGTGAGAATTTACACTGAGCAGCTTACGGGAATGACAACTAGAGAGTAGGGATTATCCCCCAGGATAACTGTTCCCACCTTGAAAGTAGGTGAAAAACGTATAGCTCAGGGACTCACCTAGGTCGTAAATTCTATTACCATTTTCATGAAAGAATTAAAAAATAAATTACGTGGTTGATAAAGTTAAGCAATACAATTTAGCAAGCAAATGTAAGGTGCTTTTTTTTATTTGTAATTTATAACCAGGTCTGAAATCATGCCTAAGAAAAAAGAATTTCCAATATTTTCACAGCTGGGAATTAATGTAACAACAAGAGAATAATGACCAGCCCCCAGTAGCATCTGTTTTGAAGAGCACTGCTGTTAGGAAGCTTGGGCGTGGGAAGCACAGCGTCTGTGCTTTGTAGTCATGTCTAGCTCCAGAAAGAGGATCAATGACAGATGCACCGGTGCAGACCCTGCCTGTGAGGAATCTGATCTGAGGACCTTTGCAAATGGCTATGGCTTGGCTAGCAGGATGTTGCCTGAGCACAGGACTCTCAAAGCAAGCTTGGTTCTGCCCTCAAGGCAAGAGGATTCCTTTGCTTTTTCTCCCCTTCCCAGGGAGGCAAACACATTTCTATCTGTTTGAGAACGCATCAACCAGCCAACAAGAACTAAGGAGCACGGTTGCAATCACAGCACAGGCCCCCCATTCCTGGTCTCCTGAGTGACTGAGACTCCCCGCCATGGGACACGGAGCTGCTCCACACAGTGAGGCCCCCTTCTCATGACATCCAGATGCTGCACATAGAGGGAATCAGAAATGTGGGGCAGTCAGGAAGGCAAGCAACCCATACCTTCTCTGGGGAATGCATGAGACAATAATGAACTTCACCAAACGTCTGTATAGCAAACAAAATAGAAAGTTACAGCAACTTCGGCCTTCCTGACTGTGATTGCCCCAGCAGCTCCCTGAGATTGGCTTCTGAGGATAAAAGGCAGGAGGTACAAGAGAAGAAACTGATCTGATTTGCTACAAATAACACAAAATTCTTCCCATGTATAATGAATGAGTTCAGTGTATAAAGATGTATATCCAGTCCATGGTCTCCCAAGGGATTTTATTATGATTTTTTCTCCTACTTCAAATCCAAAAATGTAGAGAGGCTTGAGGATTTTCCCAAGTTATATTCAATGGGCAAGTGTTAGATCAAAGACAGAAAGTAACCTAAAGCTCTGGAGGCCAACTCTAGGTTTCCTGCCCTCCATCACCTACTCCTGCTGCCACTGCTGCAGTCACACAGCTACATCCCATCCCCGCGGATGCCCCAGGCATCGCTCTAGTACTTCTAACAATCCGTATTAATGATGATAATATTCACTATTTGCTACATCCTGTGCACTAGGTTAAGTGATCAAAACATCCCATAAATTATCCCATTTAATCCTCAAAAACAATAAATGAAATAAATAGGATCATGGCCTTCATTTTAGAAATGAAAACTGACTTAAGAACTGACCCAAGGTCACAGACCTAAGATTCCACCCTGGTCTATTTCATTCCAGTGCCCAGGAATACAATTTTTTTTTTTTTTTAGGGATACACATCTTACAATACATCTCATAGCCAAGAGACAACGCACCCTTCCTACAAACCCACAGTTCCAGAGATTTTTCGATACACCAGAAAGGGGCTCCTCTTCACAGCCTCCCCATTGGGCTTCTGAATTCCCATTATCCAAACTTGTGGGAGCTGAAAGGAAAATTAAGGAGTGGGCACAGATATAGAGACCCAAGGTTATTAAAGCCTCCCCACAAAAGATAATCTTTTTCTTTCCTCTCTCCATTCTGCAGCAAATATATCTTCTCCTTTTATTTCACCCTATTGCTATATACCTGTCTGAGGGATCCATGGGCTTCATAAAATAGCCCAAAACAATGTAAAATCCAAAGCCAAGCTAAAATGAAGTTGTAGGAAACCAAGTGCCTCTGGCTGTGAGGGATTGCTGGAGTAGTTTTCCTTCTCAGAACCTTCAGCACTTACTCCTCTCTGTGAACCTTTCGTCCCCTATGGCCAGGCCAACCAATTATTTTCTTCCAGTGTATCACAGTGGGCCCAGACATTTTCAGGGCTCTGACATCTTAATGAATCTAATTTCATGGCTTCCTCAGACGCTGTTCTCTCCCCTCTTCCCCTTTACTAACAGGCAGGCTCGTAAGTCTCAGCATGAACTCTGGTTTCCCTGTGAGGTCTGCAGATTTGGAGCGACTCAGGCAGCGTGAGGAGGAGGAGAGCCAGCCTGGGGGCAGGCAGCAGGGCTGAGGGGTCTGAAAGTCAGAGGTGCTGGGTTTTAACCCTCTTTCTGGTAAGTATCCCATCCCTTTTCATTCAGAAAACTGCTATAGAGCATTTGTCCCTGGCCCCTTACTTTGCTCCTGGCTATGCAAACTGGTTGCTTTCTCTTTTCTTCTCTAAACCATGAGATGGCCAGGCTGGACAACCTCTCAGACTCCCTCCGGCCCTCATGCTCTTGGCTTCAGGATTGGAAGCTCGTGAAGATGGTAAAAGTTGGTGCGGAGTCCCTGGCTTAGATAGGGGTCTTTATTCATCTCGTGCTAGAGGAAGCAGTGGAGAATGAGTGAGAAGAATTCCATGCAGACAGGTAGATTTCGGTTTCACACAGCCACTCCACCCTGCCCCTCACCTGCTTCATTTTCCCAGCTTGCTCCATCGCTGACACTTCGGAGCTGTCCTCGGGATGGAAGTGGAGTAGTGGCCTTCACTATGTGACATCCTGCACTGAGGGCAAAGAGACTTAAGGGTCCACTTCCTTAACTGGGGAACTCAAGAGCAGTATACAGGGAGGGAGAGATTAGAGCACCCAGTTACTCCTTGGAATGACTTGTGGTTATTTTGTTTTTCTTTTTCTTTTCTACCATTAACTTAGGTCGGGCTATTATCAGTGTGTTCCCATATTAATACAATAGAAAAGAAATTTAGCTGGTCTCCCAGCCTCAGTTTCATTTACTGTTATCTGCTTCTGTCCACAGTGGGTTCTCCGCTTTTGTCTTCTAATTCTAAATACACAAGTAAAACCCTTCAGCCCTCCATTGGTGGCAAATTTCCTCCTACATCTGGCCTGTTCTTTTTCCTGCAGCCCAGCGGAGCTCCCCTCCTTCACTGCACGGCTCTGGTTAAAGATCAAGGTTCATTTCACCTCCTCTCCTTTTTCTGTCAAGTGATCACCCCATCCATTCCTCACATCCCAGTCTAATCCTTCCTCATGAGGATTACTCAGGCTATCTCAAAACTTCTCCATTTTGTTCTTCTCTATACCAAATCAAAATAAACAAATATTTACAGGTGCTAAACGTGCATTCTGTGCATAAAAAAGCAAGGCCTTTAGTCTTCCCTTAGTGAAAGACGATAAATTTCTAACATTCTTTACCTCAGCCTCAATAAAAACATTGCATATGTACAGCCTAAAACTGTTTTCATGAAATGATATTATTAATGTTTAACTCCTTCTGACAGTTCCTGTTATAGTCCTGCTGGTGTATTCTATGCATACAGAATCAAAGAGTGCCAACCAACTTCATTGATTTAACACCTCTCTAATGCGTCAGGACAGAATTTTGAGAGTTAGTTTTCATTTAGACTAGAAGACAGATGTTTAATGCTATACTATTCAATATGTGTTCTGTATACCAGCAGTACCATCATTTTGGAGCTTGTTAGGAATACAGAATCCCAGGCTTTGCCCTAGACTTACATATGAGACTCTATAATTCAATAACTTGTCTAGTATTTCATAAGTTCATTAACATGTAAAAGATATTGATGAAAAGAACCACATACAACATGTGGGGAATATTAAATGGACCTAAGTTTGGGGATGGAAGCAGAGGCAAGGTAACAAGGCTGGTTTTGAGTAAACCACGCAGTGGACCGGGTTTTGTCACATAATTCAGTATATCTGTAACCTAAAACAATGCCACAACTAAGCACATTAAATATTGCTATTTTCATTTTTAAGAGCAGAAGACTGAGTCCAAGGAAGTTTCAGAAGCTTGGCCCATGACCCACAATTAATAAAAGGCAGAGCCAAGGACTGGGAAAACATTTGCAAAACACACATCCAGTAAAGAATTTGTACACAAAACATACAAAGAGCCTTAAAACTCAACAATAAGAATGTAACTCACCCTGTTAAAAAAAATAGGCAGGAGGTATCAGCAAATGAGACCTACAGATGGCAAAGAAAAAAGCTTATGAAAAGACGTTTGGCACCATAGCTCATTAAAGAATTGCAAATTAAAACAATATGAGCTCCCACACCTATTAGAATGGCGAAAACCCAGAGCACAGCCCAAAATGCTAAAGAGGATGTGGAGTAATAGGGACTCTCTCATTCACTGCTGGTGGGAATGCAAAACAGTATAGCCATTTTGGAAAACACAGACTTTTACAAAACAAAACTTAGCCTTACCAAAATACAGTGCAGCAATTAGGCTCCTGGGTATTTATCCAGGTGAGTTGAAAACATATGTCCATGCAAAAACGTGTATTTGCATAAATATTTGTACTACTACATAGCATTATCCATAGTTACCAAAACATAGAAGAAATCAAAATATCTTTCATTAAGTGAAAGAATAAACTGAGTCACATACAGACAGTGGAGTATTATTCAGTAATAAAAGTAAATAAGCTATGACAGAGAAAAGACATGAAAGAAACCTAAATAAGTTTGGAGTGGTGGCTCACACCTGTAATCCCGGCACTCTGGGAAGCTAAGGCTAGTGTATCACTTGAGCTCAGGAGTTCAAGATCAGCCTGAGAAAGATCAAGAGCCTGTCTTTAAAGCTAGCTGGCCTTTGAGGCAGGGTGCCTATAGTCCCAGCTACTCAGGAGGCTGAGGCAAGAGGATCTCAAGAGCCCAAAAGTTGGAGGTTGTTATGAGATATGATGCCATAGCCTCTTTACCTAGCTCTCCCCAGGGTGATAGACAGCTCTGTTTCAAAAAAAAAAAAAAAAGAAAAGAAAAAAGAAACCTAAACATCTTTTGTTATGTAAGAGAATCTAAAGTGAAATGACTATGTACTGATTCTGACCATTATAATTATTTTATATATATATATATATATATATATATATATATATATATATATACACACATACACACACATATATGTGTGACATATATAATAGTGTTCTGAAAAAGGTGAAACTATAGAAACAGTTAAAAAAAAAAATTAGTGGTTGCAAGGGTACAGAGGCAGAGATGGCAGGATGAGTAGATGGGTCACAGGATTTGTTTAAGACGGTGAAACTCCCGTATGATGCTATAGTGGTCAAAACGTGGCATCATATAACACATCTGGAGAAACCCTCTGAACTATGCAATACAAAGACTGAACACTGATGTGAACAATGGGCTCTAATGAATAATTATGCATCAGTGCTGGTTTAACAATTCTAACAAATGAATCACACTAATGCAGAAAAGTGAATCATTGCAGAAATTGCAGGGGATGAAAGGAAGTACATGGGAATTTCTTGTATTCTCTATAATTTTTTTTTTCTATAAACTTTAAAATGCTCTTTAAAAAATAAAGTTTAGGCTAGGCAGTAGCTCACGCCTATAATCCTAGCACTCTAGGGGGCTGAGGTGGAAGGATTTCTAGAGCGCAAGAGTTCAAGACCAGCTTGAGCAAGAGCAAGACCCCTTCTCTACTAAAAATAGAAACATTAGTTAGGTGTGGTGGTGGGCACCTATAGTTCCAGCTACTTGGGAGGCTGAGGCAGGAGGATCTCTTGAGCCCAGGACTTTGAGGTTACTGTGAGCTAGGCTGATGCCATGACACTCTAGCCTGGGCAATAGAGTGAGACTTTGTCTCAAAAAAAAAAAAAAAAAAAAAAAAAAAAATTCAGAAATAAAATAAAGTTTATTGGGAGGTGCCTGTAGCTCAAAGGAGTAGGATACTGGCCCCATATGCCAGAGGTGGTGGGTTCAAAACTATCCCCGGCTAAAAACTGCAAAAAAAAAAATAATAAAGTTTATCAAAATGGGAGGCTAAGTGAGAATTTAAGCTTAGGTTTATCTGATATGAGAGACCGAGCTCTGGGAAGAAAGCAAAGGGACACTTGGACTTTAGATAAATGAGACTAATCTACTTCAGTTAGGAGTTGATGTGAACTTGGGTGTGGAGTTGGTATGCTACTTACTCTTAATGTTCCTCCCCTTTGGAAAACAAATTCCCTCTGCAGTAACAGTGATGTAAATAGGGAATGAATATTCATGAAGTAAATCCCACAGAGAAATAAAGAAACCAGTTGTACACAGACCCTTACAGAAAATATAAAAGGGAACTCTCCCTAACTTGTGTTAGGAGACAGCATTCCTCTGCTTCCAAAATTAAAGACATTCTCATACAAAAGAAAAATCTTGTCATCTAGGTGAGTTCCTGTTTTTCCCCACAAATGTTCAGATACCACTGAAAAAAATTCTCTGACTTGGATTCATCTGTCAATTTTCAACAAAGCAAATGTAATTACAATAAATCAGCCAGGAGAAACAGCAATATTGATAACACTAGTAACACCTATTGGTCCTTGATTTACGAGAGCAATAGACTATGTGAATAGTGTAAACCTATCAGACCCCCAGATGGAAAGTCAACATCACTAAAACACAGGCCTCCCCTCTAGCCTGCTATAAAAGGTGCATCTGAAATGCCTTCTCCCTGTGGAGCTGTGCGTGGGGGAGGATGCTGATACCTCTGTGGTCTAATGCTGTGAGCTTGGTCAATCCTGCCCACAACTGCTTAATCTTGGAGTTGGTGGCATTGTTCTTAGGGATCTGTTCTAATTCCAGGTGTTTATAAAAATTAGAGTTAATGACAAGTATTTAATTATACAACCATTTGGAAACTTCAAAGGAACTCCAGAACATATAAAATATGAAAGTGTATGATACTGTGAGATATTAGTTATTCCAGTATAGTAAACAAGAAATTCTCTTAACAACTTGTCTTTTCCTGGGTTAACTGAAAGGAATTGTGAATAGTCAGTATTTTTTTTTCCATCCTACCACATTCAAAGAGAATGCTACTGGCAAGTTATAACTCAGTCCAAAGCATGGTGGGCGCCTGTCCAGGCTCCAAGCTGAAAGCAGTCCAAAGCCTTTGGTTCAAACTCAGGTCTTTGACAAAACCCTCCCTAAATCTCTCTGACTTAACTAGGGTGCTTTCTGCTGCTGTTCCCCAAACAAGTCTCCTGGTCTTTCTGAAAGTTATTGATGACCCTGCAACATTAATTAGTTAATTAATTATTTCACCTAGCATATTTGACATCAACCAAATGCCGGACAATGTGCTCAGCCCTGCCCACCCACCTTGGTCACTAATGCCTTTGCCACCCACCTTCACCCTGATCACTGATACCAGCTCCCTTTTGCTCTGAGCTCTGCAGCTGAAGAATTTGAACCCCTCCAACAACCTTGCTCCATGTCTGTGGACACCGGGGACCACTCTTAGAGGGCCCCTCCACCTGTGATCTGCCAGCACCCATCCCAGGCCAGCAGTGAGTACTCAAAAGTCATCCCTTAAAGCCTGGAGTTTAATTAAGAGTCTCTCTATTTTAGCCACAGAGTGTATAGGAATGCGGCAGCCCTGGGTGGACCTGCTCTTCAATTGTCATCTAGAAACTCTTCTTAGACATATGAGTGGGAGATAAACGTCTGAGGCTTTCAGGAACTCTCCTAAATCCACCACAATCTAAAGGACCAACAGCCAGCCTAGGGGGTGCCCAAGTCCAGCACAGGTCATTTAGATGAAACACCACGTAAGCGCTCTCGGTGGTCCTTAGAGCTTGGTCCAGTTTTGCTCCCAAAGGCAACAGCACAATAGTGCCCTCTAGCGACAACCGACAGTCCGTGTTCCGGAGGCTGTAACGTGAATTCAGAACTTGGTGAATCGCTGTTTCTCCTGTGACAATGAGAAAATGAAATAATCTGATGCCTGAGTCATATGCACCTGGTTACAGCCACGTGCTCCCTCAGTGAGCCACATGTTAGTGTCTTGCAGAGTTTATTGGGTCTTTGCTTCCTCAGATTGTCCTGTGGGAAGGTAATAAGGGTACAAGAGCTGTCCAGACTCACCTTTGCCAGAAAGGTGTGGTTTTGTTTGAACTCTGCAATACGCCTTTTTCTGTATTTGACAGGCAGCACCTCTGCCGTAGGCGAAGCTCAGGAGTGTAAGTTACTGTGAAAAGTACCTGACACTGTCTCTACGCTGTATGGACAATTCTTGTCTCCCCGTCTGACATTCACAATTGCATATTTTGTATCTCTGATATGGAGTTCCATGGTCATACCCTATCCATCCAAGCAGTATCCCTCACCATCTGGACAAGACGATACCCATTCTATAATAGAAATACTTACCTAATCAATCTAGAGTTTCCCACACTTTCTAACATACGCCAGAATCCATATTATTCCTTTTCATATTTTAATCCACTGATAGTCCTAAAACCTAATGTAACTGACTCTGACTCTCCAAAAATAAAGAGTTTTATACATTCACTGAAAACTTCCATAGAATTAACATGGCTAAGAATTTAGTTTTTTACACGCTGATAAAACTCTACCTTGCACATTTAAGGCAGGTCTTTTGCTGAGAATTATAATCTCTTATCTCAAAGGAAGATCCCAGTTTCTTGGGAGAGAATTTCTATCCTAATCCTTAATACTACAATTCCCTAACAATATTGGCTACCTGGCCAATGGCACAGAAATTGGCTAGCCATAGAGAGAGAGGAAAAAATGTAGTGTATTCAACAGACACAATAGAGAGGACTCTCAAGTCATAATTCCACCAGCAATACTTATTCTAAAGGTTTTAAAACTTGTACAGTAGCCAGGCGTGGTAGCTCCTGCCTATAATCCTAGCAGTATGAGGGACTGAGGCAGGTAGATTGCTTGAATTCACAGGTTCAAGACCAGCCTGAGCCAGAGTGAGGCCCTGTCTCTAAAACTAGCCAGGCATTGTGGTGAACACCTGTTGTCCCAGCTACTTGAGAGGCTGAGGCAAGAGAATCACTTGAGCCCAAGAGTTGAAGGTTGCTGTGAGCTATGATGCTATGGCACTCTACCAAGGGCAGAAAAGTGAGACTCTGTCCCAAAACTAAATAAATATATATAAATAAATAAAATAAATAAATAAAACTTCTAAATATAAGCCAAAAAATGACTATACTTCATAAGAAAATACTTACTGAAAATCTAAGAGGTAGATAATTGTTCTTTTTTGCTATTGCTACAGCTTCAATTTTGATCTGAAGCTGAAATATAAAACCTATGTACTTGGCTTTGTTCAGATTATTGATATTCCTTAGGGTCAAATGAGTAAAGTCAACACTAAGAAACATTATTTGCGTGGTTCATGCTTCAGTTTGTTTGGGTTTTTTCTTTCCATTTTTTAAGGACTGTGTTAAGACGGGAAACTGCCCTTCCCAAACAAGGTTAAAGGGAGCACCGGCATTCATCACAAAATCAGCCAAGGCTCTGGCGTGGTTGTGTAGTATGATGGACGGGACATGTATAACAGGAAGTTTGGTTGCCTTCACTGAAAAGCAAGAAGGAAAAGTCTGTCTCTGTCACGTTTGCTAGAACTTATGAGATGAAAGATAGATGGGTACAGTTTTAGGATGGCAAGAGACAGGGATTTCAGACACTGGGTTTTACTCTCAAGCCAAACGAGGCCTGGATGGATGACACTGCTTAGCGCCTCTCTGATCTCAGTGCTCAGCTTGGGCTCTATAATGGAAAACTGCGGGGCAGCCCAGGTGGTACGGATGTTTCTTACGGGGGCAATAGCCACAACTAAAACTCTAACAGCAATCAAAAGCGAGTCCCGAGGGGCAAATTCCCTTTCTTCATTGTTGCTGAACAAGAGCAGCAGCACTTTGGATGCTGGAGAGCTGATGAATGGCCAAGCTTGCTGCAGTATTGTTTCACTTTTCAAAGCCATTTCTGACATCAGAAAAATCGAGACGTGTGGTACACAAGCCTAAAAATGGCAAAGGCTCGAAAATAGGCTCTAAAAAATAATGGGAAGCTGAGCAGCTGAATTGTAATATAACACTTAAAGAACAACAGTAAGCCGGCTATTACCAGCCCGTTTTGCAAGGCTCCACAAAAATCCTAACCCTCCCCATTGCCTCTCTCTTTTTCCCCTCATCTCTACCTCCAAAAGCAAATAAAATAAAATAATAAAATAAAATAAATAAATAATAGGGTTATAAGGGAAAAGGGCAACCTCATTCTTAAATGGCCAACTTATTACACACTCAGTTTCCTAACTTGATTTAGTTAAATGAGTAGTGAAGTATTTATAATAAATGTATAAATTTGTTATACACTAACAGGTTTCATAGGTGACATTACCTTATCTAATTCTCACTTTTAAAAACTACAAATGTATTATATATTATTAGTAATATCATTTTTTTTACCATTTTGCAAAACAGGAGATGGAGCCTCTGAATGGTTAAGTGATTTGTCCAAGGTTTTTCACTTAGTAAAGGAAAGAACTGTTTGAAGCCTCGTATTTTGACTTCCTAATTGTTAAGGCAGTGGACAGTTATTGTGAATTTTGCTGACAGACCAAGTCTGAGTCACTGACTTCATAGAAGGTGTTCAGGAAATGTTTATTCTTCTTTCTGGTGAACCAAATATTCCCCTCTCATATAAATTCTCATCAGAGTTCAGGCTGCACTGAACGTCCCTTTGACAGAACTTAAACCAATGTTTGCAAAACAAACTATGATCGTCATCCATTAGAAGCAATTAGTCACTAATTCTGCTAAAGGATTAGGATTGCTTTATGTTAGAGAAATTCTGAGACTGAGAGATGATGCCTTTCCTCTCAAAACTCATGACATAGAGTGTTAGCTGAAATATTGGAAAATTTTCCAAGAAATGTCTTTGTAAGTGATAAAATATTATATCTGAACCACAGAATCAAGATTTAAGGGAAGGCTGGCAAAAGTCTTTGTAGATTCAAAGATTTCATGTCCACTGGACACTTCACAGTCTATCATTTCTCTAACATGTATGATACGTTTGTTCTTAAAATCAGCATTGAAAAAAGAAATGCCTTGAAAAATTAAGTTCTATTTCTCCATTGCCTTGTATTTGAATTTCAGAGATGAGGGTCCAAAGAAAAAGTGACTTTCAAATAGAACCTGAACTGTATCTGAGGATTCAGCAAATGCCACATGTAAAGGAAAGTCGTGTACATGTCCCGATAAAATATTGACCTGCTCAGTGTGCTGACAGCAGCATGGTCCTGGGCTTACAGCAGTGGGGCTGCCATGGAAGACTGACAGCTACCACAGGCCAGCCCTCTGTGGGCAGGTGTCCACACACTGGCCTCCCAGATGTGGAGCCTGCACAGCTGAGTTATAGTAATTTAGCCCTAGGAGACCTGGCTCGTACAAATCAAACTCACATAGGATTGATTGGTATTAGAAAGCCAGTTTAATAAGTTACAAAAAGAACGCTGGACTGCTGGGATTCCAGTTACCCACCTTGGCCAATCAGTGCACTCCCTGCCCAGGGGTGGGGGGGTTGCCCTGTCACCCCGGGGGCCAATGCGGGCCCGCCCGCCGCGGGGGGGGGGGGGGGGGGCAGTGAAGGGGTAGGGGGACCTGCTGGAGAGATTATCTGTGCCATAGGCATTTGCTAGAGAACTCAATCACATTTTTTAAAAACTTTATTCAAATTAATATTAGGGTACAATATTTAGGTTACATTGTTCTCACTTCTAGGGTAAAGTTTCATTTGAGAACTCAATGGCAAATTGATTCCAAGCTTGTGACTCCTAAAGGATTATTTAACACAGCTAGTGTTGGAAAAGAGCCAATCCAATGCACTAGCTTAAAAAAAAAAAAAAAATCTAGGATTCCCAATTTTCAAAGTTGCCAAATTGTCAGAGAGCAAAGTATTTGGACTACATTAGCTCAACATCCCCCACCATAGAAATGGGATCTTCTCTCTCCCAGATTCCAGTATTTCACATTCCAGTGAAGGGACATTGTGATCCATAGTCCTTGAGTCTGGGGTACGCCAACAAGGAGATAAAATTTTGACTCTGCTTTTGAAAATCGCAAGTGACTTCATATGTTTCTTTTAGTCGAATTGTACAATGTAAGTCATTAATCTCCTGCTAGGTGCTAGGTGCTCTGCAAGACGTTAAAAGCACGAAGTTGAATAAGACGTGGTCCCCTTCCTGGGGGAGTTCACAGTCTGTGAGGAAGTTACATAGTCATAATAGCTGATACCGCTGGCACCTGGGATGCTCACAAAGGGTGGGGCTGTTACTTTAACCAGGATGGAAGAAAGGCAATGTTTTGGAAGGTGTTTTCCAGAGGAATTCACAAACAAACTAGGATTTCATAGATGCACAGAAATATATGGGTATTCCAGGCAAAAGAAAACATTGTATGTTTACTAGACAGAACGCTTCCAGTTGAAAGTGGAGTAAATATCCAATACAAACTAGCTTGGAGAAAATGTATGTTAGCTTATAAAGCTAAAGTGTCCACGGGAATACACGGTGTTCTCAGAATCACTCGTTTCTCTCTCTTCTTCTGTACTCCAATCTATATTGCCTTTATTTTCAGGGCAGCGTTCTCCACGTGGTAGGACAAGGAATAACTAGCAATTTCAGGCTGACATATCCCTTTGCAGCCTGTGATCCTAAAGGATACTAAGCAGCTTCCCAACAAACTCCTACAGGAAAAAAATCACTGGGTCTGGCTTGTACAATGTACCTATACCTAAAATAACTGCAGTATTCCTTTTGCTGCGATGCTTTTAATTGGGCAGTGGGATGATGTTCACTGAAGAAGATGATTTGACATTAAAGTGAAAGATTCCCTACAGAAAGGAAAGCTGAAAAGATAAACACTATATGTACAAGCCCACTATACTCTAAAAACCTGAACATTTACTGCGTTTTGGAACTCATAGGTGTGACTATAAATGGATACAATTCAGAAAATAATAAAAAAAAAAAAACTGGTTAATAGTAAAGTCAGGTGGTAGCCAAGGTGCGGTGGCTCACTTCTGTAATCTCAGCACTCTGGGAGGCGAAGGTGGGTGGATTGCTTGAGCTCGGGAGTTCAAGAACAGCTCAATCAAGTGTGAGACTCTATCTCTACTAAAAATAGAAAAAATATCCAGGCATTCTGGCAGGTACCCATAGGCCCAGCTACTCAGGAGGCTGAGGCCAGATAATTGCTTGAGCCCTGGAGTTTGAGGTTGCTGTGAGCTATGACACGAGGCAACTCTACCCACAGTGACAAAGTGAGATTCTGTCTCAAAATAAATATATAAATAAAAATAAAGTCACGTGGTTCTAATGCAGCTTTCAAAAGTGTAATGCATCTGACCACATAAGCTGTCAATAGTTCCCTAAAGATGTTGGTGTTCATTCTAAATGTCGGCAGGAAGCAGTTACAGCTTGTGATTGAAAATGTGCCCAGCATCTTGTGAATGACTTTCCTGTACATCATTACACTGAATCCCTAAAAATTCCTATAAATTAGGTACCACTATCTTCATGGACAATATGGAGAAAAGAAACTCAGAGGTTAAGTGATATATCCAAGTCACAGGATCCATAAATAGCAAAATAAGGATTCAGGACTTGATCTGACTCTAAGCCCCATACTCTAATCTTTACACACACACACATGCATGTGCGCACACCACACAGGAGTTTAGGTTAGTCTGCCCGTTTGAGGTAGGGTGTTTTAAAATATCAGATGAAAAAAAGGAAATAGTCTTTACTGAGGGGGAAAAAAAAAAAAAAAAAAGAGTTAAAATTCTTCAACAATGACCCAGGGGTGTGCTCTATGATGATCTGGATGACGTGGCTGGACTATACTGAGGGACTGTGGTTCTTACAAGTGAATTTTAAAAAATAACCCTTCCTGAAGGGCAGCCAAGCCCTGTTCTTTTTATCTGTATTCAATAGTGCCAGATACTAGTTGTGCTTTTGAATTTTTGCAGGCTGCACCAGGAACACCGACCCTCAGGCACACTCAGGGTCTACAGTGCCAATAATCTTCCAATTGTGATGCACCGACCTCTGGCACCGTAATTTTTATGCTCAGGACAAAGGGTTGAAGCACTTAATAAAAATGCCAGGTATTTTATGGTTAGAACAGAGGGTAGCTGACCTCTCGTTCACTCGAATCTATAGTCTCTTGGTTCAAAATGAACAAAGCTAATTCCCTTCATCAGCTACATGCCATCATTTTCTAATTTCAAAGTTTATTCGAGAAGGTATACTCGCCCTAGCCATTCTGAAAATTTTAGAATTGGAGCTGATTCCCCTGCCATGATTTAAAATTTTCTTTGACTTTTAAAACTCTGTGTTTGCATCAATATCTTTCTCAAGCTTATTTTTTTTTCCACCTGCTGTTAAAGATGTCTCTTTGCTGTTTAATAAATCAGAGCACTTTCATCTTAAATGCTTTATGGTTCTATTTGGAACCAACATTTATTTCCTTGTTCTGAGCCCTCTCTCAGATGATCATTCTTTGTTTGTGTTGTTAGGTGTTTTCAGCCTCACAGATTCTAGCAGAAATGTCAGGGAAAACAAACCATTGGGGATGAATCTGTTAGGAATCAATACCTTGATGTCCATGAGTTTATGAGAAGATCCCCTAAAATCAGATTTAAAAGATCTAGAACAGGGGTTCTCAACCTGTGGGTCGTGACCCTTTTGGGGGTTGAACGACCCTTTCACAGGGGTTGCCTAAGACCATCCTGCATGTCAGATATTTACATTACGGTTCACAACAGCAGCAAAATTACAGTTATGAAGTAGCAATGAAAATAATTTTATGGTTGGGGGTCACCACAACATGAGGAACTGTATTAAAGGGTCACGGCATTAGGAAGGTTGAGAACCAATGAGCTAGAAGGATTAGAAGGATACGAATACTGTGGGTATCTTAATGGCACCCAGTCAAAGGGAAGGAAGGCCAGCACACAGAAAAGGAAGCTTAGAACGGAGGAAGACGAACATTACCTGTTCAATAGTTCCTTGGAATGCTTCCCTACCTGAACGCCCTCATAATTCTGAGAACACAGAACAGATGTTTTGTTTTGTCTTTTAACATGGAACTTTTCCAACAGAGGGCAAGTTCAAAAATATCTATTGCATATTTCCCACAATCCCCATATAAAAACAAAAGTGAATTCATAGTTTGGAGAGCAAAGCACTTAGAAAATATTGTTTATCACCCCTCTGTGAGTAAGTGGAGAATCATTGCATGCAAGAATATTTAGAAGTGTGTATTTCCTTCATATTAAATATTAGTGGGAGTTGTGTGAGTATGGAGAAAGGACAATAAACTTTTTTTTTTTTTTTTTAAGTGACAGAGTCTCACTTTATTGCCCTCAGTAGAGTGCTGTGGCGTCACGGCCCACAGCAACCTCCAACTCTTGGGCTTAGGCGATTCTCTTGCCTGAGCCTCCTGAGTAGCTGGGACTACAGGCGCCCGCCACAATGCCCAGCTATTTTTTTGTTGCAGTTTGGCTGGGGCCAGGATCGAACCCATCACCCTCGGTATATGGGGTCTGTGACCTACTCGCTGAGCCACAGGCACCGCCTAGGACAACAGACTTCTAACAGTAGGAAATAAAAGCAAATTGTGAGGATGGGAAGGAAAATTTAATTATCAGACATTTTCTTGAAGTTAATTTTCCTTGCTTTTCTCTTCCTGTAGAAGCTATCCGAAAGAAAATTTATAGACATTTTATTTTAATTAGCATTCTGGAGGTAAATGTCCTGGGAAAAGTTGACTCACAAAATCTTACTAATGCCATGTGACCTACGTTCTGTGTTTCTTTGTTTTGTATCTATAATTGCTTACATGCAGCCAGATGTGGGTAACTGTGACACTAAAAACCTCAAGTTTCATGACCTCTTCCCTTGTACGAGTTCCGCCAAACTCCCCAGAGGAGCCCTAGCAATGGGATGTGGGGAAATATTTTTGTAAAACTTGTTAAGTAAGATATATTTGTTGTGACCTTCGTCATCAGTTTCTTTCCACCCCATCTGAATGTCCTTCACACTTTGCCCAGTGCCAAGTGATGGTAACATATAATGATGGGCATTTTTGAAATATGCTTAAGGGCAAGTAGAGTTGGAAGATGTATTTATTTTGCATTCAGTGGGATATAGTTATGTGCTTCAGGGTCCCTTCTGTGTGTAGTAAATTATTGCCAAACATCCCAGGGCAGGAATGGCTTCCAGAAATATTCCCCCTGCCAACTGTGAAGATTCACTAGGCTGTGACAGGAAAGGACAGGGTCAGAAGTCGTCTCACAGACTGAAGATGTCCTTCAGATCTCAATAGCAGCGGCACGTGAACAATGAAAGAGAAATAACGGAGTTTTCTGGATCCAGAAGGTAGTCTCTGGAAATTTCTTCCAAATATCACACATGTAAAAATTATAAGTAAAAGATTTGTTCTTGCTAATGCCTCTTTTTTTTTTGCACTTTTTGGCCAGGGCCAGGTTTGAACCCACCACCTCCGATATATGAGGCCGGCCCCCTACCCCTTGAGCCACAGGTACCGCCCAATAATGCCTCATTGAAAACAGAAATTTTCCTGTCATGACCACAGGAGATAATTCAGCTTGAACACTCATAAACGTATCAGGTCTCTTTTTGGGAATTATGCACATAAAATTATCAGAATTCTGTTGTTTATAAAGGGGCAAACCTTCAACAGAAATACAAAAGAGAGCATACATGTGTGGGAATTTGCATGTTTTACACAATTCTTTTTAAAACAACGTTTTGTTCTTATTAATATTAAAGGAAAGTCTAAAGTATTTGTTCAGAATCTACTGGAAAATATTTAAAATTCTTAGCCCATAATGAGATGATTTATTAAAAAGTGTGACCAAAACTTGTCAACAAATAAAATTATTATGGTGACATATAATGAGGAAGTTAATGAATAAAACAATTGAATTATTTTTTACAGATGTTACGGTGTTTATGATCATTTGCCAGCTTAAAAAAATTGTTATTTTTGCTTTTTTCAATTGTAAGTAGATAGTAAATGCATAATTTTTATTCATAATACTGTATGTTTATTCTTACAGGCAGACTCCATGCTGGGTCAGCTTCAGGTCCCTGTGAACCTGGTTCTGCTTCTGTCAGCAGCTTCTTCCAGGAAAGAGGCCTCTGGAATGCAGCAAATAGTCCCTTACTCGCAGGGTGGAACTGTTTTCCTTTCTAGAGAGCAGGAACAGCAGTGTTTGCTCCAAGAATGTCAGCAAGGTAATTTAGAAAAATCTGTTAATGTAATTTACCCCACTAATTGATTAACAGAGAAAAATCATGCAATCATATCAACAGATCCCAAAACATATTAGATTAAATGTAACGTCCAAACTGAGTTATTAAAAGGACCATTCTTAACTCGGCAAATGTTGCCTATCAAAAGGACATGACAATGATTGGATAAAAAGTGTAATATCAAAATCAATCACAGAGTGAAAGATCTCCCTTATTACTGCCAGCTAAAGCAAAAAGACAGCAAAGAACAATGAGAGGAAAAAGGATTGGGAAGAAAGGACAGCGCCTATGGCTCAGTGACTAGGGTACCAGCCCCATATACCGAGGGTGACCAGTTTGAACCCAGCCCCAGCTAAACTACAACAAAAAATAACCAGGTGTTGTGGCAGGTGCCTGTAGTCCCAGCCACTTGGGAGGCTGAGGCAAGAGAATTGCCTAAACCCAAGAGCTGGAGGTTGCTGTGAGCTGTGACACTACAGCACTCTACTGAGGGCGACAAAGTGAGACTCTGTCTCTAAAAAAAAAAAAAGATGGGGAAAAAACAAATAATATAATCCATGGATTCTGTAACTCTCCTCCCTGATTACTGATTAAAATCTATAGGAAAATACTAGACATAATAAGCAAGATTGTTTAATTTACATTGATATGTACGAGAAACAGCCATTACGAGAACATCATAATTGTTTTTTAAAAACATCATTCATATTAACAATAGAACTTATCACATTGCCAGAAATAAATCTATCAAAAAAAGGTCCAAGACCTATATGAAGAAAATGAATAATATCTTTACCGAAGGCATAAAAATCCCATAAGTAAATGGAGAGAGATACTTCTGGTCATGGATGAGAAGAATCAGTTTCATAAAGGTGTCAATTCCCTCTAAATTAATCTATAAATGTAATGAATTTCTATCATAATCCCATCCCAGTTTTTTATAGACTGTGACAAGCTGGTCTGAACATGCATATGGAAAAGGAGATAGCCAAGAATAGTTAAGTTCATTTCAAAGAAGAATAAAGAAGAGGAATTTTCCCTATCAAATAGTAAGACTTATGACATTACAGAAATTAGGAGGCTATTTATTCAGAGATAGATAAATTGGTCTTTGGAACATAATGGAGAGTAGGATTCTAACCCTCTCAAATATGAGGATTTCATGCTTAACAAAGGTAGCATTTTACAATTCATGGTGAAGATGGACTTTATAATAGTGCTGAGACAAGATTCACATAGGAAAATATAAAACTATGCACTTTATAGCAGTAGTTCTCAATTTGGGTGATTTTGGCAACCAAGGGAGCATTTGGCAATGTCTGGAGTCATTTCTGCGATGACAGGGAGGGGAAGGTATTATGGGTGTGTCCAGTGGGTACAGGCAAGGGGCTGCTTCTGGGACTTCACAAGGCATAGGACAGCACCAGACCCATCCCCAACAAGGAATCATCCAGCCCAAAACGTCGATAGTGCCGCCCCTGAGAAACCCAGCTCTAGACAAAACAGACGTCCCCTTACTTCTCTTCTGAACTGTTCAGATGTCACTTTCTCTGAGCTCCTCTGTTTAAAAGGAGCCTGCCTTTGTGACAGTACTGATCCCTCCTACCCAGCTGTCCTTTTGCATTACTCTATAGCACTTACTCTATCATTCTACAAAATGTACTTTTTTGTTATGTCCATTATTCATTATCTGCTAGAATGTCTTGTTTTGTTCACTGATATATTTCAAATACCCAGAATAGTGTTTAGCACATAGCAGGTAACAATAAATATTCACTGAACAAATGAATAAGCAACCCCAACTGCTAATTAACAAGTAGTGTGGCAAGATCCCTCATGTTGGTGGAAAGGGTCATTTTGAAGAGAAATTTGGGATTGCCAAACACACTTCAAGATGCACATCTCCAAAAAAAGTCATGCGAAGATAGTAGGTCAAATCACCCCAGAATTGCCTTCCCCTAACACCTCACCATAGGAACCAATAAAGTCAGCACCAAGTAAAACAGTTACCAAATTATTCTTGAGAGTAACTCAAATCCATGAACTTCAGTGACATGTATCTAAAAACAGAAGCAGAAGATTAAGAACAGAGATGCAGCAAATCAGAGTTCCTAATCCTAACCTCCTCCTCATCAGCATACCCCGAATTATTTTTTTGTTTTATTTTCAGATGGGAATGAATGTCTGTACATTTTTTTTTTTTTTTTTTTTTTTTTGCAGTTGAACAAATTTGTTTTTCAAAAAAAACTCTTATCCAGGAATCCAGGAGCACAAATTTAAAGTTATCATGTGAGGAATACTGACATACATGTACATATGTGTGTATATTTATATGTACATATCCTGATGCTCAGTCTTAGACCTTTTGAACTATAGTCTACTGGTATGGCGGTTAAGACTCTAGGTGTGTGTGTGTGTAGGTGTGTGTGATTTTCCTTTTAAGTTTTTAGCTGATTCTGATAATCAGCTAACTTGTACAATAATCTATCAAGTAGGTTTTCCAATATATCCCAAGAAATCCTAAATAAGAATACCTGATGTCTTAGGAGTCACTTCTTGGACATTCTTAGAAATAAGATAGTTTTATATTTTTATATTATATATATTTGTATATTTTGTAAAAAAAAAAAAAAAAACTATTATATTGAGGAAAAGAGGAAAAAGTAGCTTGCTTTTTTTTTTTTTTTTAAGTACTTAGTGATTCATTGAGCTAGAGAAACCTAGTAAACTCGGTGACTGTTAAAGTATGTTCTAGAGGCTGTGATGGGCCACTCAGATCTGCAGGATTGAGGACATTTCCCTTCCAGCTCTCAAGAGTGCTTCCAGAAGATGACCCCCCTCTGCCATCCATCTTTGAAGAAAAGTGCCTGGTCCAAGGTCAGCGTCTTTCCAGAGGAAGCACATATCCAATGATGGGTTTATGTAAGTGGAAGGAGTCCAGGCTGTGACAACTGTGGACATCCACTCCAGGCTCTAGGGCATGCCAATGGGACAGCTGAGCCCTCTGCCCAGTCCTGCCCCCTCGCCCTCCTCACTATTAAATCTTCAGAGCACTTCCTAATAAATATCCTGTTGCGCTAATCGGCTTCTCAAAGGCTCCTTCTGAGAAACGAGCCTGCAGCACCAAGGGAACCGCGATCATATGATTACTTGTGACATTATACTTAATCACTTCCCAAGTGAGCGAACTGACTGAATGACTGACATGCAGATAAAGGGAAGAAAAATGCACTGCGTACCAAAATCGGACCAAAATCTATTCATAACAGATGGAAACAAACAGTCTGCCAGTTGTGAGTTAGCAAAATAGGAACCTTGCAATGCACAGCAGTGCGATGTTAAATGGATACACAGTGTAGCATTAGCTCAAGCTTATTCTTCTGAAGTCTCCTACTTACCCAGGCGCATTATTTGGAATCTCCATTTGTGCAAAGAGCAGGAAATTATTAAAGTCTGAAAAATGTATCTGTTCAAGAAAAGTCCAAGAAGTTATTTTGAGATCAGAGGGAAGAATGACATGAACTCCACCTACCTTCCAGTTTGTGAACTATTACTGTTCATGCCATTAATTTATTTTAGAAAAAACAATGCCCTTCTGCTGGTGGTGAAGGGCACCTGGTTAGACCATCGTGAGTAATGACACTGGGCCACAGTGGGAAATGTCCCCTCCCAGTTCCTTTATATTATTCTCATCTTCTGAGCCAATGCGCTCTCTGAATTCTTGTTGTTCTTGCAGATTTATTGTTTATTTAATTTACTCTTAAATAAATTCTTGTCTAGAGGAACTTCAGTTAACATCATAAGAAAGTGTTCAGATGGAGAACTATTCAAAGAGGTGAAAAGATCACTGTCAGCATAGTCAAAAAAAAAAAAAAAAACAAAAAAAAACACTGAGAAATATTTGACAGTTCTGCCAAGACTAAGAAATGTCCTAAGCCTGGAACCACAGAATATGAAGACAGCTTCCTATGCAAGAATGTCTATGACAGAAAGGATACAGAATCGAAGAATGAATGCTTTAGTTTTATTTCGTGGTTCAGTCGATACATAACTTTTGTTTCATTGTGTCAGAATACAGATGAGTGTGTATCCATTGTTTGTAAATCAGAGTACTTATTGTTGTAAAAAGTAAGTGTGGCAAAAACAAACAAAACCAACATGACTTTTTTTCAAATGTCTACAGCACTGATTCTGATTTTGTTTTTTTACTTCTCATGAGGATATGCATTTTGAATTGAATGTTTTCCTAAATTCTTTCCATGTCTTATAAACCCAACTAACATGCAAATAAAGGGGAAAGCATGATATTGCAAGGAACTTTGTCCATTTTCCAGAATTCAACATGGATTAGTTACCTACCCGAACTTGCTCCAATGCCTACAATGTGTCTGTAGAAGAACAATACTGCTTTGAGTTTTAAAATATAATCAGAATGCTTAGACTCACTCCAAACTTGAAAACTGCTAGAGATAAAATAAAAATGTTCTCTCTTCAATAAATCTTTATTATAATAGTTCATTTAATAAAATAGGGTATGAATTATTTAACTGCCCACTATAAGAAATGAAAAAGACCGGTGAATTGGTGTTGAGCTCGAGAAGTACAATTAAAACTGTAAAATAAAATCTTCACTTCACCTAGATGGGTAATGGAGAAAGAAGACACAGTGTCTGAGAATTTAATTAGACTAAATTCAAAGCTTGGAATCACAAAAGGAGCCCAACTAAGTTTTGGGGGCAGGCTTAGAAAGAGCTAACTTGCTGTGTTTAAGAATGTAGAAAGTATTTGTTTTTATGTCTGGGAAGAAAGGAGCAGAGGAAGAAAGTTGACAGTCTAAAACAGTGGACAAGGAACAGAATCTGTAGAAATAACAATAACAGAAAAAGCAAAGATTCTAATAATCAATTGCAGATGTTCCTGTGGTTGCAAACCCCTCCTTACCCTGAACTTTCAGCACAGTAACCTACATCCACAAATGCCTTGTATGATTCATGTGTCAGCAGTATGTGTGAGCCTCTGTGTATTTGTGTAACACTGGATTCTACATGCACACCCGTGTGAGGAAAGGCACTTGCCTACCCCAGTGGACAGCAGCAGGAACTCAGATCAGTGATGAACTTAAGAAAGAATTCTGCTGGGAATTTTCAGACTTTCTGGGGAGAGGCTTGGACTTCATCCAAATTATAGAACGGGGAAGGGAGGGTAGCCAGTCATGACAGATATCATACATTCATCCCAGCTAACATCCGAGATTTATGTCTAAGCATGTGTTGGTACATTTTACCATTTTACATTCAGCAATACCAGTTCCTGCTAAATATAACTGGTATTCGTGAAGGATTGGGTGTGACTGCATCATGACTCTTTTCTCAAGATCAGAAATCTGAGTAATGTTGATTCAAACTTCTGTTCAAATCAGCAAGGACGCTTCTGTCCACCCCAGCCCTCTCCACTGTTACAAGGGGCTGAGGGAGCTCCCTACCTAGAGCTTACTTAATTTAAGCCTTTTGGTCCACTTTGGAACTTCAAAACTTGCCTTTCCCATTGTCCCATTGAGCAATTTTTGCTCCAAATCTCTCCTTTGTGACATAGCCAGGTATTTAAGGAAAAGCACGCATTGTCACCAACATGGTGAGATTCTTCTAAAATGTTCTCTAGCCCAGAAAGAAACTCCATTGGAGGCCCCCCTGTTTCTCTGCCTGTGCTTGGAGTACTCAATTACTCCAAGGAATACTTAACGGCTCTTTGCAAATCCTCTAAAACTTTAAGAAATTTTATCATCTTTTCTGTTGATAGGAAACAATTCTTTTCCTTATTTCACTGAAAAGTTTCCTTTTTAGAAATCTTTTCATTAATAGAAAGGGGTTGACAATTGTTTGTAAGTAGCCCTTACAGGTTGATAAAACTCAGCAAAATACGGTTATTTTCCACCTCCCTGCAACTCTTCTGAACAAGGAAATGACTAAAGAAGAGTAGGCAGAGAACACCAAAATTAAGATAATTTTCATGAGATTTTGAACTTACAATGGTTCTCATTTGTGTCTTCCTCCTAAAAAGCACATATTGTCTGGAATGTACTTTTTGGTTTTTCCACATTGAAATAGCTTTGCCATTGTTTCCCCCAAGCCTGCATTACAAAACATGTGCTCATTTTAAGACATAATTGAATATAAATAATGAAGAAAGTTAAAGCTATAACACATAATTAGCACATCCGTGTTATTTGTCATTCAAACTGGGATCTTTTTAGAACGGAAGAGATGTTAAAAATGACTTTAGAACCATGGGCTGTCCCAGGACAGTCACAATAAGAGCTCACCTGCTCCACCTTCGATGTATGCAGATCCTTCTAGAACTTGTTCTATGAACATAGCCACTGTTGATTATCTATTTTTAAAAAATCAGATAATATTATTCATAGTTTTATAAGCTTTTCTCCATTTATTATGTAAAATGGATATATTTATTGCTATGTCAACAAGTATAAAGAGACATAATTATTTCGATGGCTAGAGTGGTTTGTACTAGGTAAGTCACACATAAATGTTAGTTATTAGGTATTGAAATTACTTTGTCACGATCTTACCCCTTTGATTAATAACTCAGAATTAATTTTTATATTATTATTAAGATATTACATTTTTATTATGATAAGGATTACTATGACCAATATTTCTGCCTCTGCAAGCTTTTGCCCTTTCCTTATGAAAAATTCCTAGAAGAGGAGTTTTGGAATTTAAAATATGTAATTTTACATTTGGTGACACATTTGCATATCCCTTTGTTGTTTTCTTAAAGGTATCAATACGCCCATTAGAAATGTCCAATGTCCTTATATCCCTGATTAACAATAAATCTTTTCAGACTTTTCAACCCTTGATTATTCCATGCATAGAAATGGTTTAGTATGTTAGTTTGCTATCTTTGGAGTAAGCTAATTAATTACTCCACCCTGGAGCTGGGGATAGTGTATATAACTCAGTAGAACCGGACTTGGGTAGAAAGCAGGAGGAGGGACAGAGAGCAGACGCTGCAACATGCCTTAAAAGGCTACTATGTACTTACCACTTAAATTATTTTGTAGAAAATTATAAATGCTCAAATATGAAAATCTATTTCATTGTATGTTTTCTGCTTTTGTTGTCAGTCTTAGAAGGATCTTCTCTGCCTCCAGAAAAACATTCCCAGGGAGGAGGGATCAGGGAGAGGAGAGGCGGGAAGAGGATTGAGGTGCTCTCACCTAACAGACACAGAGGAAGGGCACAGGGCCCGGCTCCTGGGTGAGGGCACAACTACAGCTGGGACTCCAGCTAACAAACCCAAACAATGTAAACGAATCATCTGTACCCTCCAATTAATCTGAAATAAAAAAGAAAGAAAACAATTCACTGTTCTTTCCCACTAGTATTTCTGTTTTTTTTTAATTTGTCAGAAATTTATTTTGGTATGAGGATTAAAGTAGACATCAACTTTTATCTCATGCAAGTAATTAGCTATTTGTTCCAATATTGATTCTTCTACTGTTTAAGATGTCCTGTTTTAGCCTGTTTCTGGACCTTTATTTTATTCTCATGGTCTGCTAGTCTATTCTGGTACTGCTCTCATGATGTATTAATTTTTTTATAGGTTTAAAATAAATAAATATATATATATATATATATTTTTTTTTTTTTTTTAGACAGAGCCTCAAGCTGTCGCCCTGGGTATAGTGTCGCGGCATTACAACTCACAGCAACCTCCAACGCCTGGGCTCAAGCAATTCTCCTGCCTCCACCTCCCAAGTAGCTGGAACTACAGGCGCCCGCCACAATGCCCGGCTATTTTTTGGTTGCAGCAGTCATTGTTGTTTGGGGGGCCGGGGCTGGATTCGAACCTGCCAGCTCAGGTGTATGTGGCTGGGACCTTAGCTGCCTGAGCCACAGGCGCCGAGCCCAGCTTATATTATTTTTTAAGATGGGGTCTTGCTATGTTACCGAGGGTGATTTCAAACTCCTGGGCTCAAGAAATCCTCCTGTCTCAACCTGCCTAGTAGCAAAGAGTATAGGTAAGGACCACAACACATATAAATATATCTATATAGAGAGAATATATTTGAACATTTTGAAAACAAAGTTCCCCTATCTTCTTATATTTTGTTTTATTGTGTTGTGTCTTTTACCTTTCTCTGGTTAAGTATTCTGGGGAATTTTTGCATAAGCTGATGATTATAAGTCGTATTTATTAATAAATTGGGAAAGGAATCACAACTTTAAAGACTATTAAATTTTTTTTAAGTTTTTCTTCAATTACATACACACCTAGTAGCAATTTAAATTTAAAAAGTCTACACAAAATTCTTTTTTTTTTTTTTTTTTTGCTGGGTAATTTATTTATTTATTTATTTATTTTTTATTGTGGAGAAGGGGCAGGGAAAGAAGGCGGGGGAAGAGGTGAGTGACAGGGTCGGGCCAGTGGCATGGTACCACATTGGCTGTATCTAGGTAGAGGCAGTTTCAGGCCGGGCCT
>CAUYPK010057565.1:0-24625 GCA_963574355.1 Loris lydekkerianus | reverse complement strand
CTTCCATTCTTGAGATACTTTACTAAGAAGAATATGTTCCAGCTCCATCCATGTAAACATGAAAGAGGTAAAGTCTCCATCTTTCTTTAAGGTTGCATAATATTCCATGGTGTACATATACCACAATTTATTAATCCATTCGTGGATCAATGGGCACTTGGGCTTTTTCCATGACTTAGCAATTATGAATAGGGCTGCGATAAACATTCTGGTACAAATATTTTTGTTAAGGTGTGATTTTTGGTCTTCTGGTACCGGATTGAATGGCAGATCTATTATATTACTTATTCTTATAACAAAACAGTACCTGTAAAATGTCAAACACAATATATGAGGCTTATAACAAAGAGCAGCAATTCACAGCTCTCATCACCGCCAGTGCTTCCACTTGTCTGTATATTTCTTTAGGTATTTCTTTCCCATCATCCAAAATATACTTCTGTGTTATTTCCTGATTCATCAACTTTAGATGTTATCCATTGAATTTCTCCATTGGTATCGATACTTCCATATAATTGTGGTTAAATCAATATTCAGAATTTATATTATAATTATGTATATGTTGTCCACAGCTAAGCCAAGTAATGTACTTTAATTACATTTCCCTCTTTTTTTTTAAATTGCACATATATTTTCTCTTTCTGGAGTCAATGAATATTCTATATTTTTAAAAAATTGTTTAGATTTCTAGGTTTTCTCTTCTAGTGTTCAATTCCTTTTCTTTAGGTTCTATTCTCTGGGAAGTAGCTTCAACTTTAAGTTTTGATTTTCTATTAAATTTTTAAACATTTCTATTATTAATTTTAGAGGATAAAAAAAATGTTTGAACTTTGTTTTTATATCATTCTTTCTTTATTTGATTGACATACTACCTTCCCTCAGAATGAGAATACAAAGTTGACTAGAAGCTTTGTGTTTTTAAAACGGTAAACCATGGGCCAGGACACAATGGTGCAAAATTGTAGATTCCAGTTTTGCCCAGTCAACTACCTCTTATCTATTCACTTATCATCTTTGAAAATTATTTATTTCTTTTTTCAGAGTTTTGTAGTGCTATAAGGATCATGGTGAAACTTGTCCTTTTCCCTTGATTGGTTCTCTGAAGGATCAACTCACAATTATAGCAGATTAATAAGAGAAAGATTTATTTCCAAATATCCTTTGCAATAGAGGGAACTATAAGAACAATTATCTAATCTCTCAAAGATGGTCAATACTTTTATAGATGCCTTTTTGAAGGGAGGGGGGAGAATATAGAGTATGGCTGTAGCAAGTGGTTGTTAGGGAGGATGAATGAGGGGTGTGGGCCAAATTGGCTTACAAGTTAACCTGACAGACAGGTATTGCATTTTAAATGTTTGGGTTAGGTCCCCTAGCATTCAGAGGGAGGAAAGGAAGTCAGTTGTCCCTCCCCTGATCAGGTCAGTATGGTTTTATACAGGTAGAGGGAAAGCCCTTCCCAATGCTTTCTGATTGTGAATGCTCTTTAATTCAATATATTCTTTATATTAAGTAGTCATATTTTGGGGTAAAATTTCCTTAGATCTTTCAGTGCTCTCTGTAGAGATCTTTCATGTCTTTTGTTAAGTATATTCCCAGCTATTTCATTTGCTTTGATGCTACTGTGAGGGATAGTGCACCTTTGATTTGATTGTCAGCTTGAATGTTATTGGTGTATATGAAGGCTAATAGCAGAAGATGTTAACAAATGGGAGAACATACCATGCCCATAGCTGGGTTAAAATGTTCATACTCCCCAAAATGGTCTACAGATTTAATGCAATCACCATCAAAATACCAATGTTATACTTTGAAAAACTTTAAAAAGCAGTACTTCTTTTCCTATGGAACTAGTATAAAAAAACAAAAAAAAACCTCAGGGAGCCAATGCAATTCTAAAAAATAAAACATATCTGGAGGTATCGCATTATCAGACTTCAGGTTGTACTACAAGTCTGCAGTGATCAAAACAGCATGATACCGGCACAACAATGGAGACATAGATCTATGGAATAGAATAGAGAACCTAGAGATGAAACCACATATTGCCATCTGATCTTTGATAAACCAAACAAAAGCATACACTAGGGAAAAGAATCCCTATTTAATAAATGGTGCTGGGAGAATTGGTTAGCCACATGTAGAAGACTAAAATTAGACCCATGCCTCTCACCACGTACAAAAATTGACTCTTGCTGGATAAAAAATTTAAATTTAAGACATGAAATGGTTTAAATTAATTTAAAAGATTTAAATTTAAGACATGAATATTCTAGAAGAAAGTGTGGAAAATCTCTTGTCAATATTTGTCCTGGGAAAACATTTCATGAAGACCACCCCTTTGGCAATTGCAGCAACACCAAAAATAAATAAGTGGGACATGATCAAGCCAAAAAGCTCTGCATAGGTAGGGAGGGTACAACAACTAAAGCAAACAGACAACCTTCAGAATGGGAGATAGTATTTGCCTGCTAGGAATCCAACAAAGGACTGATAACTAGAGTCCACAAAGAACTCAAATAAATCAATAAGAAAAGAGTAAACAATCCTATTTACAAGTGGGCAAGAAAGATGAACAGAACCTTCTCTGAAGAAGACAAATGAATGACCAACAAACACATTGTCCCTAGTCCTTAGAGGAAAGCAAATCAAAACCACCTTGAGTTTTCACCTAACCCCACTGAGAACACAAATTCCCTAATCTGCAGATGTTGGTGTAGATGTGGAGAGAAGGAAATACTCTTACACTACTGGTGGGATTACAAACTAATACCGCCCTTATGGAAAGAAGTATAGAGACTCCTCAAAGATCTAGAAGTAGATCTTCCATTTGATCCTATAATCCCATTACTAGGTATCTACCAGAAGAAAAAAAAAAATCATTTTACCATAAAGACATTGGAACAAGATGTTCATCGTAGATGAATTTAGAATTGCTAAGATATGGAATCAACCTAAGTGCCCATGAATACATGAATGGATTAATTATTCAGCCATAAAACTTACCTGGATGAAGCTGAAAAACTATCTTAGTAAAGTATACAAAAATGCAAAAGCAAGTTTCCAATGTACTTAATACCAACATGAGATCAACAGATAAACAACTACACACTTGAGAAAAAAAAAAAAAAACACACAAATTCAAGAGGGAGGTAGAGAAGAGGGAAAGGGGAGGGGAGGAGGGAAGGATTGATAAACTCTTATTTAATGAGCACAGTGAGCACAAAGGATATACAGCATATTCCCTGGGTGAAGGGCTCAACTACAACTTGAATTTTACCTAATGAATGCAACCGATGAACCTAATCATTTGTACCCTCATATTAATCTGAAATTAAAAAAAATAAAATAAAGTTGACATTTCTTGTCTATTATCATTTATTCTCCCTTTCTTTATGATCATATGAGTTTAGTCCTTTCTAATTTTTCTCCATTCCCTGTGTTTTTCAGTAGAATTTATGAAGGCTACAGGGACCCTTGATTTCTGTCATCAGTTTGCCTACCTCTAAAGCCACCTTGTACTACTGCCTTCTTAAAAGAGCTTATTAAAATTGTGTAAAAGTCAAGAGCATCCCTGGTTTTGGACCAAAGAGCTTCTCTAAAGCGTTCTGTATACACGCATTGGAAATTGTCTGAGGCCCTGAAGAATGGGAAACATTATGACCTTTATCTTTAAAAAGATCCTAGCCCAGGGAAGTCTGTGCTAATGCAAAATAACCATAACAATAATGTGATATCAATTCAATCTTAAATTCTCCTGGTTTGAAAGGTGCAGATTTTAATATTTGCATTTGATAGTAACCCTATCATCACAGCCTGTTTTGAAGTAATGTAGCTGCAGACTTACTTATCTTGATAATCTTTTCTCTCTGGAGAGCTAACAATGTGATCCAGGAATTTAGATAAACAGAAAAAAAGAGACAGGACACAGACAGGGAAGAAAGGAATCAATATGGCAGGAATCCTCAGGGCAGTCTTTCCAGAGGAGAGTGTGCCTAACTTGCCTTTTCCTTCTAACAAAAAAGCAGGCCGACTCACAGCTGCCCTGTTTCCATCTAATGGTAACTTGGGTAACAAGTTAGGCTGGCCTTGTGAAAGAAAGGATGAGTGTGAGCTTGGAGTCAGACAGATTTGAACTTTTATTACAACTCTACAAACCGTGTGGCCTTGGGTAAATCATCTATTTGATTTTCAGTTTATGCACCTATGAAATGAAGTTAAAGACTACAAAATGGTGTTGAAAGAAAAAAAGACGATCAAAAAAACAGCATGTGTCAAGTGCCTGTACAGTGACTCCAAAAAGACTTCAAAACTACAAATAACAACGATTAAAAACAAACAAAAAAAGCTACATTAGGCGGACTCTTGAGAGAACTGACTGATTTTAGTACTGGGGCAAGGTATTTACTACATAAGCCTGGAGTATCTTTTGATGCTAGAAAGGAAGTGTTTAAAAAAACAAACAAAAGGCAAAAATCTCACAATTATAGGGGTATGTCAAAGGGACATAGGACACTACTGAGAGAATGTCCAATGGTCAAAGCTGGAAAATTTTGAGCAAAAATTAAATGTTGCAGCATTGGATTATAATCCAGAGCATAAAATAAATATCCATGAGTTCATGTAGATATAAATAAAAGAAGAGATAAACAGGGAAGAATAGTCAAATCTGCCTGTATAAAAGAATTCCAAATAATTTACATAGATAACTCTTCACTCCTTAGAGGTGAACTATGCATAGCATCTTCTTTTCAAAGAGAACAGTATCAAAGAACAAATTTATAGTTGGGAATTCTGATAAACTTCTGTCTGACAAACAAATTTACAGTTGAGAATTCTTACAAATTCTGTCTATCTTAGCCAGGCACCCAAGGTCAACATCAACATGATAATGTATCATGTTGATAGCATGTACCCTTGATGGCACTTTGCCTCTATGGTCTTCCTTCTCAAAACCCATAGATTGCATCTAGTCATTAGGAAACAGACACATATCAATTAATGGTCACATTAGGAATATTTGTCCAGTCCTCCTCAAAACTGTCAAAGTTGTCAAAACCAAGAAAAATCTGTGAAATTCTCACAGCCAAGAGCCTAAGGAGACAAGAGGACTAAATGTAACACTACATTCTGGGTGGAATACTTGGACAGAAAAAGGACAATAGGTAAAGAACCAATATTATTGGTATAAAGGGTGGACTTTAGTTAATCATAATGTATTAACATTGGTTCATTAATTACAACAAAATGTACCTACTGATGGTAGCTCTTAATAATAGGGAAGTCTGGTATGGGGTTTATAGAGACACTCTGAACTCCCTTCATAGCTTTTTTGGTAAATATACAACTACTATAAAATATAAAGCTTTTTTTTTTTTTTTTTTTTTTAATTGAAAGCAATACTAGGCTGCCAAATTTTTAGGTCTATAATTCAGGAATAGACCTTGGAAAGACATCCATCTTCAAGCAGGCTGGGAGTCTGACACATCATAGACAAATTAGTCCATTTTTGATCACATTAGAAAGTTTTCATCTCCTTATAGTGAGATGAAATCTATTTTCACAGGATTTTGTCTTTGGAAATACTAAAAGAGTAGTTCATGGGGCCTTTTGTTACAGGTTCCCCCATTCAGGGCTGGACAGGGACCTACATTTTCTAGCCCTCAGTTAGTTCAGAGATCAGTCTCATTGCAGACCCCATCTCTAGGCACAAACAGTTCTCTGCAGGCCACATTCTCTGTACAAACACATTCACAGAAAGCAGCCTGACCAGTATCTCATCTAGGCCGCCTCTCTTGGAAAACACCTTACTGCTTCATGTGGGACCATATTCCTCCACACTATGACAGTTTTAAAATTAACATCTGAACATCTGCCCAAACCCCTGATGCCACATGGTTGTGATATATTCCAGACCTGCACTCCATCTCCCCTACAACCCCTGCTTGCAGGATAGGAAAAGCCGTATAAACCCCTAGACACAAGGCCCAAACAGTCTGCCCACCTGCTTCACTGCAGAAGGTTCTATTCACCTCTTTTACGTACCTCTTTTATCTTTCAATAAATTCTGTCCTTTCACTTACTCCCACGGTCCGTGGATTCATCCCTCAAATGGCTAAGGTTAAGGACTCGGCAGAAAAGTTCCGGCTACACTCTCGCAGCCAGTACTTCAGCCAGGAGTCCCAACTAAGCACCACCATTCTTCCTTGGTCAGCTTCCAGAGAACAGGGTGATCCGAAGGTGCTGCCCTCATGCAGGGGCATCACAACACACCGGCTGTGGTGATCCGTGTTTACAAAAATAACACTAACCCTGGATATGTCTTAGAAGCAAACTGACCGATATGAACTTAGACTTGCCATTAAAATCATTCCAAAAGTATAGTTTTCTCGTTTTTTCCTTCAGTAAGTATCCTATTAATTTTTAATAGGAAGCTTTATGTTATCTCTGAACTGATCCTTTAAAAAGCATGATAAACATCTAAAATCAGTACTTTAGTATGGTTATTTCTATTTTACCGTGGAGTCACTTTTTATAAGTATACTTGGAGGGATTTCTATTATTTTGAAATTTTTTTCTGTCATGAATAATGAAGCTGCACTGTGAAACACTTACTCAAAATAAACTGGGAAAGGGTCCAATTTTTTCCACTGTAGCATTCCTATTCAGCTACTCTCTGTGCTGTGCCCAAATTTGGGTGCATTTTGGTCTCTCCCAACACTTCACTAAGCTGAGTTGTTCTGTCTCAATGATTTCTTTGAAGCATCATGTTAATATGTCAAGGCTGCCAGCTTTTCTAGTGCCTGGCACAGTTCTGGTGCCCATTAGGCTTTCAATAAATATTTGTTGAATAACTGAATGTGCAGAACAAATTAAGAGTTGAGAGAGAGAGAGAGAGATATCAACAAAAGAAGTAATTAAATGAAGGTTGAGAGTAACTGTCAAAGAGAGTTCTCAAAAGTCAAGCCAGGAAGCAGGAGGGGTGGGATAAGCTAAGCACAGAAAACTCAGTGTGGTGGGAGGAGGCAACACAGACACATAATCAGCAAATATTTGTCATCTAATGCAGTGCAAGGAACTGCAGATGATACAAATAAGACCTGAGATGTCAAGTCTCTCGATGACAGGTAGAAGCAGCCGTGTAAGCTGTCACCCCGCATTCTTGCTGACAAAGGTTAAACGATGCCTGGAATCATGCCTGACCATACATCACACATGGCAGGTGATATCAAATGTGCCCTCTTTCATTTATCCCTTATTAATCCATTTCACTTGCACTTTAAAAGTATCTTCTAAACATAAAGCCCTGTACCAAGTACTGAGCAGGTGGCCTCTGATCTTCTAGCTTACACAACCTACTAAGGTACATGGGCACTAAACTAAGAGTTCCATCACCGATGATATCATTGTGATTGCAATGTGTGTGGTGAATGCAAAATAGAACGTGAAATGAGATCGCACACAGTAAGATATGACGCACCCCTAATTCTGCTGCTCAGGGAAGGCCTTTCTAAGGAAGAGGCATTTTAACTTAGGTCACAAGGGTGAGTGGGGATTGGTTAACTGAACCAGAGGAGAAAGAGCTTTCAGACAGAGCCTCCATAAAGGAGCTTTGGACAGAGAAAAATGAGTTTGATAGTCAAGGGAGGGCAGAACATTTGTTAGCCTTGCCCATGCTGTCCTCTAATGAACAGGAATGTGTAATTCTGATGTAAGAAAACACCTTTTCTTCTCCTAATGGATGATGTCTCAGGATTCATAAAATCCTAAGATGTTCCTGTCTTAGTTCATGCTTTATGTTTTCTTCTATTAACATTTGAGCTTTACTTTTATATTAGGTTTTTATTCTACCTGGAGTCCACTTTAGTATGTAGTTAGGTAGGAATTCAAACAGAAGCCAGTTTCTTCAACGCTATCTATCAAACGATTGTTATTTTACCCACTAATACGTAGAGTCACGTCTATGATACATTAATTCCCACATATTTATGAGTTCAGATCCAGACTTCTAGTCTGTAATATTGTCTTCCCTTCTGTTTTTGAACAATACCATAGTGTTTTTATTTCTGTAGCTTCATGACACATCTAAATATTTGATGTTTGTCCACATGCCTTGCTTTCATAGGCCATTTTAAGGGTTTTGAATGTTGTTCAAAAAAAAAAAAAAAATGAAGTCATTGTAAGGTTTTAAGCAGGAGATTGGTGAGAGCTGATCTGAATTTAAATGCGCTCACTCTGGTCACCTTGTGGGATCTCTCAGAAAGAGGATTTTGAGATGTAAGAGGCCGGGTGGGATACCATTACAGTCACCCAAGGTGAGAAATGATGGCAGCCTGAACTGGATAAGGGAAGATAAGTAGAGAGATCAAACAGAGACATTTGCAGCAGTGGCAAGGGGTCAGTAATTAACTGGGCTTAGTGATGAGAAAGGGGCAGAGCCAGAAATAACTCCTATGTTTCTTGGCAGTTGGAGAAGTAGGTGCCAGGTCGTAGGTGAGAGAGAGACTATTGGACCGAGAACTTGGGAGGTAGGTGGGAGGGTGGGGATGTGAAGGCTCAGCTTGGGAAATGTCTATCATGAGACGCCTGGGAGGCTGATGTTTTGGGGTACAGACTTGACATTTCCTTCGATCCCGCGTCGTATCTTTTAAGCTCCCCTGTGCATCCCACTGGATACTAAGAGCTCCTTTATTAAACTGTTCACTATTTCACTACCTCAGCTGTCAACTTCTACACAAAAATCTATGCATTTCCATATTGATCCTTTCTGGCAGCTTAAAATTTGCTTTCTGCTCTCTCTAGACATTATTAGTGGGGATCCTTTGAGAGGACAGACATATTAAGAAATACGATCATGCAGTTAAAGGTAACATCTCAAGTCAAATTTCTCATTAGAGGTTACAAAGAATTCAAAGAAACTTCTCGGGAAGGGAAAAATCAGTTGTTCTCCCACTGTGTGTATGTGTGTCTGTGTGTGTAGGCTGGTGAGGTAGGAGTCAAATTACATACACCTACAGAGCTCTGAATAAACAAATCAGAAGAAGACATAAAATTAAGATTTAATTCTAATTTGCTAGTCAAGGTTCCTAAAATGTAGCTAACTATATGGGAGAAAAATAATGCTGATACATTTTCATATTTTAGGTTGGGGTCAGATACAAGTGTTAAATTGGGCCCCTTGGCTAAGAATGACTTCCATGACATCCAGCCTGACAGCCCAGAGTGATGAGTGGTGCTGGACTCCATGCTATGTGAGTGCAGCTATTGCAGACATTGCTTTTAGGATGTGTAAAGAGGCAGATGTTTTATGTTTTCTGGGCTGGGGAAGTGAAGGCCAGAGCTATGTCGGTTGCCCTTTGATGGGCCCGTCATAGTTCTAGGAACTGTAACAGAGGTAGTCTAAAGGCTTGTGCTGTATTTACAAAGACAAAACTAACAGTCATGGGACATCCAAAATAGGAGACTGGATCAAAGATCAGAGATCAGAGACTAGACTGGGAAGGGGACATTTGACAAGGTGAAATGCATTCTTCTGTACATCATCTCAGGGGACAATTTCATCTTCATAACATGTAAAATAATACCTTTATAACTGCCTACACCTTCCTTCCAGCATTTTCTAGGGTTCTGTAGAAATATTTCCTATAATATGTAAGTAGTCATTTTTACATACATACATACAAACATAAATTGCCCCTAAATGATTTTGTGAGTAAAATAGTTCAAGAACTTCAACCCACTTCCTCCCACTGTGTGATTGCACAGTCTATGTTAGTATTTGATTGGTTCTGAGGAGACCTACATCAACATATGTGTATTTGTGTATCCACATTTATTTTATTTTTAAAATTTTTTCATAGATTTTTTTTTAAGTACATATTAACAGGAAACACTGCAAAACCCATTTTGGTGAATGCTACATAAATGTTTACTTTGAATACACAAGTTTGGCCTCAGATACCTTTGCATATATCACTTTTTAAACCATGAAAGGGCTCAGCAGGGAACCTGATACAGGAGGGGCTCTCAGTGACGCTTGCCAGTGGTTCTTAACCTTCCTAATGCAGTGACTCTTTAATACAGTTCCATATGTTGTAGTGACCCCCAACCATAAAATTATTTTCGGTACTTCTTAACTGTAATTTTGTTACTGTTATGAATCATAATGTAAATATCTGATATGCAGGATACCCCCAAAGGGGTCACAACCCACAGGTTGAGAACTGCTGGCTTAATGTCTGCAATCATGACAAGCAGATATGACTGCCATTTTATAGATGGATAGACTGAGGCTGGTGGGGAACAAAATTTACCCAGGTTTGCATGCTGGTGAGTTGCAAAGAGAGGTCTTGAGACTCAGCATTGAGCAATTCTCTCCTGTGCCACAGCTGTGGCATGTGGGGCCTATTTAAATGTTAAGAGCTGTGATAAAGGAAAGACCTTCTGGCTGGAACAGTTAGAGAAATCTTCATAGAGGGGGAGAGGCCTGAGCAGGGTTTCTGGGAAAGCCAATTAGCAGAGAGACCCTGCAGTGTAAGAGGCAGCTCTGTCTTTTCCACTGTCACTATTAAAGCACTAAAACTTGACAGACAGCAAAATTAAAATATGCTTTTCAGATGGAGGGTTGTTTTCATGACCCAGCAATATAAAGACTGTTTCACCCCTCTTCTTTGACGCAGAAACTTCTAAAGCAAAACTCCTCTGGCTTTTGGTCACATTTGCAAACAAGGCCCTTGCATGTGCAGTGTCCTTGGCCTTGCAGTGGCCCCAGACCACCCCAGATCTGAAAGCAGCAGTCTGGGCTTTGTGGCTGGCCCCCACACATTCCTCAGTTGTGTTTGCACACTGTTCCTCCTTCAAGGGTTTTGACCTTTCACAGAGTGCTGCATGACATTCTCAGAAGTCAGAACGCCTCTCTCAGGAAAAGTTGGAGTAAAGACAATGTGAAGTTTTTGGAGAGAAGTACAGTTGTGCCTGGAACTACGAACAGAGAGAAAAACAAGTGATGCAGGGGGACCAGCTTACATCATGGGAGACAAATAATTTGATTTGTTTTGGAGGAAATACGCCCAGCCTAATGCTGGCTGGCTTGAAAGAGCCTTAGCCTCCTACAAAATTTGTCAGAATGACATAGGGGTCACTCAAACCTTTCCTTGTGGTGTGCTATCATGGTTATGGGCTTGAGGGCACTGAATCCTGGGCTGAGACCCCAGGTTTGTCATTTCTGAATTGGTGGCCCTAAATCACACAGCTTCAGATTTCTCAACTGGAAAATGGGGATAATAATGTGCAAAACAGGGATAATACTACTACTTTACAGATCCATATTTTTGAGACGAGTCTTACTATGTCATCTTGGTAGAGTGCTGTGGTGTCACCACTCACAGCAATCTCAATCTCTTGGGTTTAAGACATTCTATTGCCCCAGCCTCCCAAGTATCTGAGACTACAGGCACCCACAAGAATGCCCGGCTATTTTTTTGTTGCAATTGTAATTTTTTTAATAAAAGTGTTCATCATTGATGTTGACAGTAAACAAAGTCTATCAGCCTCACCAAATTGACAAATATTAGAATATGTATTGATTCTGCTTTATACTTAGGGGTTGAGGCCATGATTTTAGGCAGGCAGGTTAGGACTTGAACTTGAACTTGGGTCTTCCACACATCAGCAGTATTGGGAGTAATTTAATCTCTGTGTCTCTGTTCCCCCACCTCTAAAGTACGGGGGAGAGAACAGCACCCACTTCAGGTTGCTGTGAGAAAAGATAAGATGTACAAATAGCACAGTGCCTAGTAAAGAGCTTGCACTCAATGTGTGGTCACAGTAACTAACTCTGAGGACTAAGCAGAGTGTCTGACACTGGATGCACATCCAAGCAGCCCTCCAGTAGGATTAAGGAGGCATCAGAGGCACCTCGACCACAAAAGGTGTCTGCAAGCTCCATGGTCAAGGCTGCTCCTTACCTGTAAGCCTTCCCATCTGCAAGGAGGGACGTGCCTGTCAGTTGCTATGGAGAACCAGACTTGGGGAGAAGGGAGACAGGCGAGGTAACTACTGATTAAAATGAGGACATGAAACACTAAGGTCCCCTAGATCAGACTCCCCTGGGTGGGTTAGTCATGAAGGGTAGGTATGGATTAAAAGGGAGTATTCATATAAAATACTTCAAACTTGAGACAAACTTATTAAAAAGTTAAGCAATAATCCTCAGATCACAAAGAACCTGATCTAGAACCAGGCTCATTCTCCGAATCCAGGGCTGTGACCTTCATGCTGCCACCTCTGAGCCCTTACAGCACCAGTGGAGTAGCAGATAATATGTGCTTTTCACTTGCTTGTTCAAAAAAGAAATGAGCATATATTTTATGATCATATAAATGATCATAAAAAATCATAACTATAGGATATATTCATGATAATATGAATATAATTTTATAAAATTTTTACATGAAACATAAAAATACAATAGGGCCTCCATAGCTGACCACCTCTCTACACTGACCACCTCCTTAAGTTGACCCAATTTTCATAGATCAGACACGCACCACTTGTAGGAATCAGTATAGTTGGCCATCTCCGGATATTGACCAGTTTGCTATAGTGCCTTGGGTGGTCAACTTACAGAGGTAATACTGTGTTCGTAAAAGAATGTGACACATTATTGAAAAAGAAAGTATTGAAAAAACAGGCAACCTGTAAATTTCTTAATTTTTTTTTGTGGTTTTTTTTTTTTTTTTGCAGTTTTTGGCTGGGGCCAGATTTGAACCCACCACTTCTGGTATATGAGGCCGGCGCTCTACTACTTTGAGCCACAGGTGCTGCCTTTGTGTGGTTTTAATTTCACTCTTGGCAGATCAAAATTTCTAATTTTTTGGATAGGTCAAAAGAGAAAGAGAAAGAGTGATTTTGTAGTTGTCACTAATCCTTTGAGAAAAAAACCTCAATTCTTGCAGGAAAATCACATTCATTCTACCCTCTCCTCACTTAACTAGTATAATGTCTGCATTGCATTAGTTTGAAAAGGTGAGATGCCAAAGGAAGAAATTAGCTGTAGTAACCTTTGATTAAATTGGTGTAGATCTATCTTACCTTACAAAGGTAGCATTTCCTCCCTTAGTCTGTTGAAAAGTAGTGGCATTATATGCTGAGATACTGGGCTCATGAGTTTTTGCCTTGGTCATTCACTTAAGAAATGTGGCTAGAATTGATAAAAGATTTGATGTGCCAATCAAAATAGAGAGATCAGGTCCTGTTTTGGTGGACCCTTTTACTTCGCCCCCACAGCAATGTTTTGTAACAGCAAAAACACAAATGGAAACCAATCATCAGCTATAGAAGGACTGGCAAACTGGATAACTCTTCAAACTCTCTAGAATGGTTGTCATAAAAAAAGCAAAATGAAAAGAGAGCATATGTTAGAAAAGATGTGAAGAAACTGGAGAGCTCAAACATTGCTGTTGGGAAAGTAAATGGAGCAGCTGCTATGAGAAGCAGTGTCTTAGTTCCTTGATATATTGAAGACAGAATTACCATATGAGCCAGCAATTGTATTCTTAGGTATATTCCCAGAAGAACTGGAGACAGGTGTTCAAACAAAAACTTGTAAACAAATGTTAATAGCAGTGTTATTATTATTATTATAAACAGTGAAAATGACCCAAGTGTCCAAAACAGATGAATGAATAAACACAATGTGGTATAACCATACTAAGGAGCATTATTCACCTATAAAAAGGAAGGATGTATGATATATGCTATAGTATGGATGAATCCTGTCAACATTATGCTAAGACACAACAGGCCACATTCTGTACGATGCCATTGAAGTGAAATACTCGCAATAGGCAAATCCACAAAATCAGAACGAAGAGGCTGGAGGAAATGGAAATGACCACTAACAGGTATGGGGGTTCTGTTTCAGGTGATGCAAAACATGTGAAACAACCCTGTAAATGTACTTGATACCACTGAATTGTACACTTTAGTTACAATAGTGTAGTTTATGTTGTATTTTATTATAATAATTTTTTTTGAATAACCATCTTTATGGACTAGAAGCAGAAATACAAAGAAAGGCATGGACTACAGTCACAGGCTTTCTGGCAAAGATCTATAAAAGCAAGTAATGGAAATTGTGACTGTGCTTAAGCTCTGGCAAAGCAGAGAGAACCTTATGAGTTCTCTATGAAATTAGATAGCAGAATCAATCTCCCTGCTCATCAGTGAGGAAAAAGGACGGAAGTGTGTTACAGAGGTCAGTGGAAGTTAAGCAGGCTAATGTCTATACTATATTTAAGAAGGAGGACATAAATACTTAACAAGTCTACATGGTAAGAATTACAGTGCCCATTGAAATAACTGGAATATAATCTATATTCTTGGATCCAACAGTAAAGAAAGAAAAGGAATATTAAAAAAAAAATCCACCAGTAGGAGACTTTTTTTTTTTAAAAAGGAGCAAAGAAAGAGGCTAGTAAAGAAGAAATATAAACCATCATGGTAGGAACACAAAATATCCCTACCAAACAAAACAGTGCAAGGAAATGCTGCTTACAAAAGAAATATTTAAGTCAACACAATGTGTAAAAGCTGGGAAAAAATATGTGACAAAAGGCAAATACTAAGAGAAATTGGACTATCAATATTAGACAAAAGAGTATCTAAAGCAAAATGCATCAATGTGCTTAATAGAAACTGTGTATGAAAGAAAAAGTCTAACATGAAGCTATACAAATCATGACTAGATAGGATCTATCAATGCAACTTAAAAACATACTAATTGAATGAAAGTTGCCAGAAGTGTGAGGTCAATTTAGCAAACCTAGAATTGAACAAAAATCTATCAGAAAATTAAACACTCTGCCGACCAAGTAATAGCAAGGATATGGATGATCTGAATACCAATATTTAACTAATTTGAACTAATGGATATGTAGGATTCTGCACCCAACAAAGTGAGGCTCCACATTATTATTAAATATGCCAAAGCATTTTAAAAACTAACGATGTGCTAGTTCACAAAGGAATTTCAAACAACCAGTATCATATAGAACACATTTTCTGACTGCAGTGCTGTTAAATTATAAAATAAATTAAAAAGATAATTAAAAATGAACTTATCTTAGAAATGTAAACAAAGCTGTTTCAGTCCATATTGATTTCCCTGCTCTCACTCTTGCCTTCCGAGAAAATCTGTTATCCTTAGACCAGTTGGGTAATCCTTTCCACATTCAACACAGATTATATAGATCCCATGTGGGAGAAACAATCCTCCAATGGCTTCCTGTTGCAGCTGAGCTGAAATTCAAACTCCTGCCACAAGACCCCACAGGATCTAGTCTGCTGCCACCTCTCCAGTCCTTATCTCTTACTGTGTTCTTCCACAGTATTTCTGCTCCAATGATGATGTTGGCCTCTTTCACTTCCTCCAGGAATTTGCACTTCACATTTTCTGTGCATGGACTTACCCCTCCCCTCGTACTATCTACCTGGCTGCCTTGACCTTCTTCTTGATGCAATTTATACCTCAGTATGCTCTGAACTTAATACATGGGTCCATAGCAAATTAAAAAAAAAAATTATTTACAATAGAATAAAAAAGAATAAAATGCTTAGGAATAGATTTGTCTTACATTGTAGGCTCTTCATTCTCTATCCTCTTACTTTTGCTTTCTCTGCCCTATTTCATTTAACATGACTTAGTGTATTACCAAACATCTGATTGTCTATTTTTTAAATTTGTCTCCTCCTACTATAAAAAAAGATAAATGGGGCAGGGACTTTGTTTTGTTCACCATTATATTTCCAGTCCCTGAAACAGGTGCCTCTTATGTGGTAGGTATTAAAAAAAAGTATTTTTCAGATGAATAAGTATCAATATAACTTCATTGAGTTCACTGATTGCCAGAAAGCTTTCAGACTTTAGTACCTAAAAAGGGGGAAGGGTGGTCCTGCTTTGCCACATATAATGACAACATGTTTGGAATACTACACTTGGATCCAGATACTACACTTTAAAGAATGAGACAGAGAAAAAAGAAAAATCAAAATGATAATGGCAGTATGTCCATAAAGTCTGAAAATGTTGGTGTATATACATAATGATGGCTTCCTGCTATTTTATGGTAACACATGATGTGCTCAATGACATTACATAATACGGTCAATGTGTTGTTCCTCATTAGTAATGCATAGTTTAATGAACTGTGAGAAACTGAAACAAAAGTAGTTCATTAATACATTTTCCTCAACCTTGAATTCCTGTCTGGGATGTATTATCTCACATGATTCATACCTGCACATGCCTGCACTTTTAGCATGTCCGAAGGGTTCAAACCTGGCACACAGGCAGCCCACTACACATGTCCACATGGTCCAATCCAGATTTTAGAAATTACCAGCTACCTGTTCTTCCTCACTCCAATGTGCATGATGTGCCATTCTCTTGGTGCCACTCTGAGTGACTTTTTAGCCAGTTAAGTATGGGCATTAACTGGTCACTTAATAACAGTACAATAAGGCTGAAAGACACTTAGGTTTCCAGACTTCATAGCTACTCTTGTATATTCTGCAGTGCTTTTCAATGGTTTAGTGGGGGAAGAGGAGACCCTAGGGCCATTTAGTGGTTATGACATAGACTGTGGAATCAGACTATCTGAGTGTGAATCTATCCCTACCTCTTACAAGGTCTATATAAACCTGGACAAGTAACTTAATTCTCCTATCACTGAGGTTCTACATCCCTGTGACAGAAATAAAAATAGAATCTACCTTACAAAGTATCATAAGGATTACATTGTATCAGACAAGTGATAAAAATTATGCCTAGTAGATACCACACTCTCAATCCATGTTAGCTGTTATTCTTGATGTGGCTAATATAACAATCATAACATCACTGTCCTCATCCTGTATCTGTCACTGACAGACACAGTCTCTGGGCTGCTTAGTTCAAATTCAAAAGAGAATACTGACTTTTTCATGTGCAGGGGTCTACTACAATCTAACAAGCTGTTAACAAGTGTTGGACAAGTCACTTTACTATTCTGAGTGCATATTGTCAATTATGAGTTATGTTTTTGGATGAGGTTTATATTGAAATCAGTAGATTCTGAGTAAAACAGATTGCTGTCCATAATCTGGATAGGCCTCATCTAATCAGTTGAAGGCCTGACTAGAACAAAAGCTGACCTTTCTCAAGTAAGAGGGAGTTCTACAGCAGATGGCTTTTAGACCTGAATTCACACTGGCTCACCTTGTATATCATGGACTTGTCAGCTTGCAAAATCACATGAACCATGAGGTAATTTCTTAAAATAATCTATCAATCCCTCCATACATTTACTCACTCCACACTTTATTTGTTCTGTTTCTATGGAGAACTCTGACTAATACACATGTTTTGACAATTAAGTTCACAAATTTGCCACTGTGTACTTACATTGGCAGCATTGTACAAATAACTTAGTGAAAGTTTGTAACCTTGGCGTACCAGAGTCTCACTTTGTGTTCTGTAGATATGTGTTGATATTTGTCTAAGCAGCATTCATTATTGTTATTGCATGTTGTTGTGTGTTGTCATGAGAATGTCAGAGCATAAATTAGAGCAATGAACAAACATTAAATTTCTTGTTAAACTTGGCAAGAGTGGAAGTGAAATCAGGGACATGTCAGTCCAAGTTTATGGGCATAATGTCACACACAAAAAAAAAAAATCGCATTGTACAAATGGACTAAAAGTTTTTCTAAAGGAAGAGAAAGTGTCATTGATAAAAAAAGGTCAGGGTGGCCAGTAATGAGCAGAACTGATGAAAACATTGCAAAAATTCATCAAATTTACATCAAAGTTGTTGCTGACTTTGAGAAGCATAGAAAACCAAATAAACATTGATAGAGAAACAAGAAAATCTTGAGGGAGGGTGATGGGTTGGGCCACATCTATGGTGCATATTTTTATCTATAATAATAATAAAATAATAATAATAATAATAAAAAAAAAGAAAATCATGGCTCTTACATTATAACAATGCACAAAAGTATGTGACACTGTCGGTTAGGTAGATTTTGTCTAGTAAACAAATAACTGCATTGAAACACCTTCCATATTTAACTGATATGGCCCCCAGAGATTTGTATTTATCAGAAGATAAAGGAAATATTGAAAGGAAGACATGGTGATGACATTCAGGATATCAAGGGTAAAATGACATAGGCTCTCATGGTCATTCCAGAAAAAGTTACAAAATTGCTTTGAAGGCTGGACTAGGGGCTGGCATCAGTGCAGAGCTTCCCAAGGAAAGTACTTCAAAGGTGACCGTAGTGATATTCAGCAATGAGGTATGCAGCACTTTTTCTAGGATGAGTTTGTGGACTTGATTGTCGTAATTTCTATGTAGAAAACATATTGAAGGAGCATAAATTAAATAAGTAGTACTCAAGAATTATTTCATATGAAGAAAGACAGGAAGAATTGAGTGAGTCTGGCCATGAAAAAAGGCTAGTTTGGATATAAGAATTGCTTTCAGATATCCAAAGGACTGTTATAAGAAAGAATGTTCAAACTTGCTCTGGGTGGCTTTGAAGTATAGAATAATTTGTGGGTACTCCATGGATACAGATAAATGTCAACTCAGTGAGAAGACAATTTTCTGACAGCCAAGCTGTCCAAAGGGTGCAATGGGAGGAAGAAACATTGTTTTCTAAAATTTAGGACTTGGTAGTCTGTAAGATGATTTTAGGTGTCACAATCTTTGGTATTGGGCGTAAGAAAGTTGCTTTCTTTTCTGTTCTCTTCTAATACCTTTAATGGTATTAAGGATAATGTCTAATTTAGGGTCTGTGATGATAAGAATGCTTCCATAATATGTTAACACTTCCAGGTCTTTCTAAGTCAAAGATGGCTCAAGTTTAATATCTCACTATTTATCGTTGTTTTTATATCCACCTTTTGTTCATGGCAATTTGTGTTGATTTTTGCCTTACAATAGGGTTATGTTTCTCTTTTAAATTATCAAAGAAAAACAGAAGTTTAGTAAAAGGAAAATACTGAGTAAATATTAAGGAAGGCACATAGTTCTATTCAAAATCATTCCAAGGGATAAACAGATGGTGAAAGTTTGAGTGAAATAGGCCAGAGGCCATTCAAGCAAAGGCTGGAGACCACATATCACCAAGTGGGTCAGCTCAGGTTGAGTATGAGAGTTGATGACATGCTGGGTCCCTTAAATTGGTGTGATCTTATTCCAATAATAATGAAGTATGCCATCTAAAACCAGTAAAATAAGCCATCTGAGTAACTTGGCTTATTTAATAAATGCTGTTTATTTTAGTAGATAGATATTTTTAAAAATAAAGTTAAGCAAATTTTATTTTAAAATAAAGTCTGAATAAAACACACACACACACAAGTGTTTGCTGCTTTGATTCATGTCATTTGGTCAGCAGGCATGTGTAGGACCATAAAGATGGACAGGGCTATGATATGAGTTGAAATAGAATAATCTAGGGCTGGCAGGATTTTCTTTTTAATTATTGAAATTGAAATGACTTACACTTATAATTAGTTTTATACATTCTTTGAAGAGCTGTCAAATTGCATTTCCTCAAGGTTACTATTTGAACAAATCTATTACTCACCATGGAAAGAAAGATTTTCAGAAAACCTAAATCCAACCCAAAAAGTAAATTGTTGTGCAAATAAGATGATTAGCTTAACTTAAGGCACATGAAAAATAATACATGTGATGAAAAAGTACAGTGGGAAATGTTCTACATTTTTGATTCTATCTAAGAAATGTCAACAGAAATTTCTGTCCTAGGAACGTAAGACTGTCCTGTTAATTTAAGCACACCAGTTTTTGAGTCTCATCTTTTCAATCTATCCTTTTTTATAGGCTGGGAGCATGGAAGATGCTTTCTGGTTTTGACTCTGTAAAATTCAAGCACTTAAGTCAATGTGCTACAAGATTTTTAAAATGTGTTTTGATCCATTAGGAGACAAATGAATGAACAAAATGTGGTATAAACACACAATGAAATATTAGTCTTTAAAAATAAGCAAATTCTGACACATATTAAACATGAAGGAATCCTGAAGACATTACGTTAATTGATGTAAGCTGGCCACAATTGACAGCTGCTGTGTGATTCCACTGTATTTAGGTACCTGGAATACTCAAATTTGCACAGATAAAAAGTAGAATGGTGATTTCTAGGGGTTGGAAGAAGATGGAATGAGAGGATATTAATAGGTATATAATTTCAATTTTTTAAGATGAAAAGAATTCTATAGAGAGAAATGGTGATGATAGTTGAATAACATGAATGTATTTAATGCCAGTCACCTGCACACTTAAAAATGGTTAGAATGGTAAATTTTATATGTGTATGCCACCACAATTAAAATTAAAAATCATTGAGACCACAGGAGAATAAAAAAAAAAAAAAAGAAGTGTTGTGACATAATTGCTTGTTTCTTATTTTCTCCAATAAATCAATTCATTAAACAATGTACAAACTGACCAAAACCCCAAAGTGCAAACTTCTTCCACCATTGATAATGATTCCAGACAGGGAAGAGACTGAGAGTGGCAAGTATGTCTTAGATTTAGTCTGAAAAACTTGAGGGTTAGGGGGAAAACTGTCTATAGGGAAAATCAGGTAGGGGTGGGGGAGGTAGTTGCCCATTGCAGCCTTATATGGGTCTTCACACCAGGCAGACCACATCCTCAGGGGGTAGATATAGAGTCACACCAACAGGGTTTGACTCCCAGCCCTACCAATGAGATGGTGTGCGGCCCTGGCTGTAGTCCTTGGCCTATGCCTCAGATTCAGTCAAAAGGACCTAATAATTACTCTTATCTGAGGGGGTTGATGGGTACTCAGCACAGTGCCTATTTGAGGGTATTTATAATAGTCTATTATCACCATCTTCTTTCTGTTGATCATTTTCTTAAGTTAATTAGGTAAATATTGTTACTACAATCTATGAAATTGAAGGTCAATAGAAAGAAAGACCTTCAAACTATATGCAGAATCTGATTACTTCTCACCACTTCACGGTCCAGACCACCATCACCTGTTTCCTGGAATTCTACAACAGCCTGTCTCTGCTCCCAGCCCTGTTGTTGCCCAAAATGGCAACTGGAGAAGTCATTTAAAAAGTATAAGCCAGATCATGTGTTTTCTTTTCTTGAAATATTTCAATGTCCCCATCTCTTCCTCAGAATAAAAGCTAAAATTTTTACAACAGTTTGCAGGGCCCTTGGTAGGTCTGGTCCAAGTCACTCTGTTTCTAGGCAGAGTGAACTGGCCTCCAGAGTGTCCCTCACTGTGACAACCATGCTCCTGCCTTTGCATTTTAGCCAGGAGCCCTCTTCCAGTAAATAGCCTCCTGGCTAATCCCCTCTCCTCCTTTATGTCCTTGCTCAAATGGCCAATTTTCAAGAGGCCAACCCTGACCGCCCCCCTTCATTCTACACCCTTCTCTACACCCCTGCTCACTGACTTGGGCCCTTTATATCCTGTATACCTTGCTACAGTTTCCTCTCTTCCCCACAATAATTATTACTTTCACATATAATACATAATTTATTTGCTCTACCATGATTATTGTTTATTGTTTGTTTCCTCCCCAGATAGTAAGCTGTGAAGGTAGAGGATCTTGGTCTGTTTTACTCAAAAATGTTTCCCAAGTAGCTCAAAAAAATGCCTAGCATATAGTAAATGCTCAGAAGATATTTGTTGAATTAAAGAATAAATGAAGAGTCATTAACTGATTTACTGAGTGCCTTCAATATACAACAAATATGCTTGGGGGTCTGCATGAGTTGTCTGATTTAATCCTTATGGTTATCCTTTAATATGAGGAAGACTACCTCCATACTAAGGAGAAGGCAGCAAAAATTCAATGAAAGAGTAATTTATCTAAGATCATGGATGTGAGAGCTGGGATTTAGATCCGAGTTCTTGACTCTAAATTTAGCCTTCTTTCCATAAGACCACACTGTAATATGATGAAAGAAAACCCTGTATGTTATATAACAAAAATTGGTCCATTTGCAGATTGCATTCCTACTGGAAAGAGTGACCTGATTAACCCACTCAGTCCCTGAAAAACCACCTAAGTCCATTCAATACCATTAGGCTGATTATTTCTACCTTCAGAAAAGCAGGTGACTGGCCCCTGATCTAATAGAAACAGTCCTAACCTATGTTTCTAACTCATCAAAACCAAGATGTCAAGGCCTGAATAGTCAGAAAAACTTTCTTGAGGGTTCATTGCTTTGCTTATTGGGCTGACATAAGGCCGCACAAATTTCAGCTAGTCCCTTGCTACATTTTTTGCTGGTTAATTCTTTTCAAATGAAGAACCATTCCTTATTTCTATATATTCAACAAAAGATGATTATTTCTAGCAATGGCTTCAGAAATGGCTCAGAATAATCCTTGGAGAATCTTCTGGGAAGACATGAAGACAGAAAGCCAGATCTGGAAAGGTCCTCTGAGGTCACCTACTTGGGCTGCTTGATTCACAGATAAGAAAAACTCACACAACAAAAGAGAAGAATCAAATTATGTTAATATGAGGACTTCCTTTTTCTGTGTGCAGGTGGAAATTATAGAAGGAAACATCTCTCCATATTTTTCTTTAATTCAGTTTTATCCTACACCATAACTGGTTTTATCTGTTTGTCTCTTCCCTTTGAGTAAATTCTAATTAATGAGGTTGTTATTGAATGTCAATGCCTAGTAAGTTACTGCAATAGCAGTGTTTATTGAGTATTTACTATATGGCAGGGTAAGAAAGAGCCTTACATTCACTGGGCCACTTCAAGCTAATAATAGCCTCATTAGTTATGGACATTGTTATCCTGCATCTGCCTCTCTGATGAGAAAGTTAAAGAGCTAGGATGTAAACTGACTTACTGAGTCCATCTAGAGAACCACGGGCAGGGCACAGATTCGAATTGGGTAGGAGTTTAACTAATTCCAAAGTCACTTTACTGCACTATGTTGTTTCCTATCAAAATTATCTGCAGTTAATTTTAATTGCCTAAAACATAGGGGGTGGAGAAAAAAATAAGTTATCCTAAATGATGACAATTATCCAGCATTAATTTAATAATGAGTTGTAAATTCTATCTGAATTTTTGTTTTTATTATTAAAAGCCTTCAGTTCTATGGATTCCTTGAGCCCACTTCACTGCAGCATAAATACAGCCCATGGGGGTATTAATGTCACCATACACGGAAGCCTCATGTCAGCACTTAGCAAGATTTCTGGGTATCGCCTGGAGTAAATTTTGGAAACTAGATTTTCTTTCCCTTTTCAACCAGCTGATGCAACATTATTTAAATTTAATTACATTCCATTGAGAATAAGGGCTTTTGTACTTTCAAGGGGCTCTGTTACTGCTCTGTAGCTGAGAACTTGGGGGAGGGTGCAATTTTGATGGAGGGAAGCAAAAAATCACATTACAGCATGTTTGCTTCTATTAAGGAAATGTTAAGAGGAAACTGTTACATCTGGCTCATTTTCTTTGCCAAATTCTTTGATTATTTTGTAATTTGAGAAAAACCAAAGATGATGAAAGAAAAATGATAGCTATAACTAACCATAAATAAAACAAGCTCCTAACAGACTCTGAGCAAAATCGCCATGGCAATGTATACTGTATTTCTAACCTCTGACCTCTATTACCATTGTAGGCTTTTTATGGAAACTTCAGACATTGTCCTTTTTTCTCTTTCATCGTAAAGAGACCCATACGTTTTGCTTCCTATGGTTGACAAATATCATTGAAACATCATTAGACAGATACTGACACTGCTTTATAGTAAATGCCGTGTTGTCAGTACTCTATGGATCTAAAGCCAAAAACCCTCTTGAGAAGTCTTTGGGAATGTAAATTGCTGCATACTGGCACAGATCTCTAATAGGCTAAAGATTAGAGAATAGTACATATGTTTCCTACAGAGGTTTAGAAATTCAGTATCTTGCTTAACAGTCACTGTTACTAAAGAGCATGCAAAAGTCTTCGATTTGAAGGGTCAGAGAGGTAGATCATGTTCCCACTTTACACACAAGGAAACTGAGGAGAAGTTAAAGATCTCATGTCTAGAAAGTGGAAAATTTGAAACTTCTTATTCTTGAATCTGTGTTTTTAATAATCATTCTAGTCTGCCTTTTGTGGAAATACTGTATCTGGGCCACTATACGTTTTACACGCAGAAGAAGCCTTAACATCTATCAAAACATCTGTTAACATCTTCAGCTATTTCTTTTCTTAGAGTTTCATGGCTGGGAAGAATCAACTTTGTTAAAACGTCCATACTGCCCAAAGCAATATATAATTTTAAGGCAATACCTATTAAAGCTCCATTGTCATACTTTAAAGATCTTGAAAAAATAATACTTCGTTTTATATGGAATCAGAAAAAACCTCGAATACCCAAAACATTACTCAGCAATAAAAACAAAGCTACCAGACCTGAGACTGTACTATAAATCAATAGTGATCAAAACAGCATGGTACTGGCACAAAAGCAGAGAAGTAGATGTCTGGAACAGAATAGAGAACCAAGAGATGGATCCAGCTACTTACCGTTATTTGATCTTTGA
>CAUYPK010057564.1:0-13945 GCA_963574355.1 Loris lydekkerianus | reverse complement strand
AAGGGGATGGATGGGATTACACCTGTGGTGCATCTTACAAGGGTATATGTAAAACTTGGCAAATGTGGAATGTAAATGTCTTAGCAAAATAACTGGGAAAATGCCAGGAAGCCTATGTTAACCAGTGTGATGAAAATGTGTCAAATGATCTACGAACCAAGTGTATGGTGCCCCATGATCACATTAATGTACACAGCTATGATTTATAATTAAAAAAAAAAAGAAAGCAAGTGTCAATTCACACAAAATAATCACAAGCTTAAATATATTTATTGGTTGGTTAGAAAGAGAGCTCATTTGAGGGACAGAGATCCTTGTTGCATTTCCGGTTCACTCAGTGATTAGCTACGAGATTTCAGGTCACTGCTCATGCTGTTGAATCTCACGCAACTTGGTCCATTCAGACCTCACTGTCTTTGTCTATTAAGGAGGCGCTTCAAGGTCAAAGGGCCACTTTTATCCTCATAAATATACTAAGTTTGCAAACATCCTAGACTCAGCTGAAAGTATGATGAAACAATTTGTGTGTCTTGGAGCATTTGCAAGTGTCAAGCAGTCTTTAAGGTCAACAGTGTCGGCCATGAGGAGAAAAACAGTCTCTCTCCATCCTTTCACTCAAATCGAGTTAAAAATATTCAAAATCTACATGGGGCAATTCTGTGTGAATAATTTTAATTTACTTTCTCTTCTTTTCTTTTTTTTTTTAGCAATAAGAAAACCCAGTGGTGGGAACACTGGTAACGTGAAACTAAGATGGATGCCAGTAACAACATTACGATTGTGGCTGTAACCTTAAGTCACCCTGAAGCCACATAAGTGCTCCTTGGAGTACAGCACATGAGAAGAACGCATTTCACACAATGATGGAAATTCACAAAAGTGCACACGCATGAACTTCAGTGTGTCTGCCTTTGGTAAGGCTATTTAATCTCTTACATTAATTTGCAGGAAGTTGCATTTCACAAACATACTTGTACAATGTGCCTAAAGAGGTTAGTTAGGGTAAGGAATGGGGGAAATGACTTTCTATCTAAATAATATTTTACTTTATTTATTTTTCTAAATATTTATTTTATTTTCTCCTAAAGAATCGTAGGCTATCAGGTTTAATCCATAATGAAAAGTAGCCGGCTTCTATCTAAGATAGTTTTATCTGATTCAAAAACAAAAGAAAATATTTATTCTGTCCCAAACACTGTCCAGGAAAACCATCAGTGGGCAAGCCCCACGTGTCAGGGGAATCACCAGATTTTACACGAAGCCGCTTTATTCCCGGCTGCCTTCTGCAGACACAGCCATTGCCTTTGACATCTCTGACATATTTCCATCATTGCTGCAGGGAGAAATCATGCCGTGCTGTCCAAAGAGACTTGGGGAAGTGCAAAGTGACAGCAGGAAGAGCAAACTTCACCACCCAGGCCCAGAAAGGCAACCCGCTCTGCAGGACTGGAGGAGTTCTAGCAACTTCTCCGGGCTTTTAACAGCGTACATGCCACAGACCTACAGGTCCTGACTTTGTTAGGAATTAAATTGTCCCCACCACTGCTCTGCTCCTGCAGGCCACAATCGCGTTGGAGGATGATTTTGAAATTTTACTTCCACAGCAAACTCTGCCCAGAGAAGGCAAATATGCAGGAGAGAGTGGCCTCCTGCAAAGTCTTTGCAGACTTTTCAGTAAGAAAAACAGAGCCCAGAAATGGAAGACTAGCTCGGGGAAATGTGCCATGACAGGGTGTGAAAACAGGGTAGGCAACAGCTCGTCTCTGATGAGACTTTAGGATAAATGACTAGAGAGTTAACAAAAAAGTTAGAGACGTGGCTGACGGAGACCACCCTATCAGAGATGGCTGGGAACTCCAATTCTTTTTTGTTTTGTTGGTTGTTTTTTAAATTTCAGGCTAATGTGAGGATACAAACAGCTGGATTACAATATTTGCATATGTTAGGTAGTGTCCCTTTTGTAGTTGCCTCTGGCACCCAAAAGGTGTGCCAATGTCCTTATATTGTGTCTACGAGGTGGGAGCACACCAATCCCCTCCTCCCTCCCCTTCTCCTCTCTTCCTCCTTCCCCCTCCCCCAACACAAGTTGCATTGAGTTTTTCTCCTACGTGGGCGTGTATTAGATCATCTACTGGCTGCATATTAGTGTTGAGTACATTGGATATTTGCTTTTCCATTCTTGTGATACTTTACTGAGAAGAATGTGTTTGGGAACTCCAATTCTAAGAAAACAAAGGCTATAACAGACATGCACAAATCTCAAACTTTTAAAACAATCCACAGCACAGCATAGTGGGAAAAACAAGAGCTATATTCAACTCTTTCCTCCAAACTTCTGCAAACCCAAACTGGTCCCCTAAGCTCTCTGAGCCTCAGTTTCCTCATCTACAAACTGACGGTCAGAATCCCTACCTCTTAGCTCTGCTGGACATTAATGAGAATGTCCCCACAGGAAGGTGACGTTTGCCTTGACTGACTCTGTGGTGACGTGAGCAAGACTTTCAGATTTGCAGGAGGCCGCCCGGCACCTGGAAGATGTGGAAACCAGCCTCAGGCCTCCGAGTTCTGGCGAGTTCTCTTCCCCTGTCACCATTCAAAATGTTATCCTGCCCAGGTCCCCACACAGCTTACAACTGCATATCAATTTCCTGTAAGGTGAGTCACAGTAACACGAGAGCACAGAGAAAACAGCATCCAACAGAAATTATGTAAACTACATTTCCTTCTCCATAACAGATTAGGAGTCCCAGTGGCAAAGACACATTCAAATTGACCGTTTGTGCCGAATGTCACGCACATACTGATGGGCCCCTGCCCGAGGCCCGCCCAGCCTTGTCCTTACTTACAAGATTGATCCACCCTGGCCCTTGGAGGGGGGCAATGTGGCCAGGGGTGTTATTCCCCAAGGGACCCTGTTGGTTCTTTTCTATCACGTCACAGCCTGCTGTTCTGGGACTGTCGTCCCTCAGGGACCTCTTGTCTGTCAATGTCCTAGGGAAAATCTCCCTTATGGGAATCAGAGTTGCCACAGAGACTGACCGACTGACAAGACTCCCTGAAAAACTGCCAAGCCAGGCCAGGGCTTTGATAAAAGAACATAAGGCTGGAAACAGAGAACCTGAGAGCCAGGCCCAGCTCCCTCCACTAAGATAGGCCTGGGTCCAATCTCCACGCATCTAAGAACAGAGGCCATTCAGCCAACCAGGAGTTCAATTCCAAATGCTTTTTCCCATGACCTCCATGAGTGCCCAGGTGTAACCCTTGCAGGAGCACCTTCCATAGGCCGCACACTGGGCTGAAAGACCCCTGCCACCAACTTTACGTCCTCCCACCTCCCTTCCTAGGCTGAGCTTAGGGGAGGGGCTCAGGGGTCAGTGTTGCCATCCACAATAGGCCCCCAGCCAGTCAACAGAGAATCGCTTGGCTTCCCAGAAACGCATGCTTATAGTAGACCACCACCTGCCTGGCCCCATCATAAATGGGAATTTCTATAGTCATCTTTTGCAGCTATGACAATTCCTTACCTTTAAGGCTCTCTCTTCACTTCCTCCTGAATTCTCTGCTGTCCCCAAATAGGCAATGCCTAGAGGGAGACATTCCTGACACCCCACTCCAGCAAGTCTGCCCCCTGCCCTATTCTCACTAGAGACCTTCTCAAATCCCAGCTACTGGGCCCCTGCCAGACAGCAAGTGCCTAGAGGGCAGAGTCCAAACCATACTGTTCTCTGAACTTTTGCGTGTGGCATCAACCCTGAATTTAAATTTTAAATTTTTTTTAATATGTAATAAGTGGTTGACATCCTATAAGTTTAACACAAGCCATTGTCACAATGATCAGTTAAGAATTGCCATCACAATTTCACAGCGAGGGAAGACCCAGAGCCATTAAATAAGGTATGCAAAAGCACACCAGCCACAGACTGATTCCAGGGTTAACAGCTATAACTGCGCACAGTAGGTGCTCGAAAAATGGCTGCTGAATTGATAAACAGATGCACAAATGCATTTAAATGTTATCTACCTACCACATACTCGGAAGTTCATTTAATGTAAATTTATCAATGTTAGGGGGGAAATGCAAAGGGAATTAACAAGACTGTTTTTGTTAAGATATCACTGATTAACAGCTTGCTCTTTTGCAGAGGAATAAAAAAGTGAGAATAATTGTTAATTGAAGAAGGAAAAAGATTGCTCTCAGAAGGCTCTACCTCTGAAATGAGATATGGTATTTGGCAGGATCCATCTCAGGAGATTTTCGAAAAAAAGAATGGAAGAACATCAAACAGGCCTTGGTGTCCATGGGGCTTAGGAGATGTTCTGATGAGAGGCTGCCTTCGAGAATCTTCCCCAAGCAGTCATCCTTGGTACCCCAGGCCTGACGTAGCGCCTCTCATTGGAAGACACGGGGGGGGCTTCTTGAAAAAGTGGAGTTTTTTTCAAGCACCACTGGGCAAGACAAGGATTTCAAATTTGCCTTAAATCGTCAGCATTCCCTTTCCTCATGAGCTGGTCTCTACCCCATACGCCCTCCTTTTTTCACTGTTTCCTTTTCTTTCCTTTGAATGAGTTCTTCCCCACAGTGGTTTTTTTCTTCCTTAGAACAAGTTCTTTTCTTCCTCACATCTCCATGGAGGTTTGTAGTCATTCGTAAGTTGGGTTCCATGCGATGACAGCAGTGTCCGCACACTTACCTCATCCTACACCCAACACTCGTGGCATTAAAGCACCCTTGTCACACTCCAGGAAAACAAAAACACATGCTCTTCCCCTTGCCAGTCGTCTTTTCATTTTCAAGGTAATTATTATTTATTTAATCTTTACTTTTATGAATACTACCTTCCACGAATTCTCATGTGGGATCAGTAATCAAATTTATAAAAGGATATACAAAGACTTCATGGGAAGCTTTTATCCCGAGCTGAGATGATAATTAAGAACTCCCACAGAAGTGAATAGTTTGAGTCTGATTGGTAATGACTGTGCTCCCATTTTGAAGTGAATTCATCTCATGCTGAATGGTGATGTTTGTAAAGTAGAAAAGATAAGAGGAGTTTCAGCTTCTACAAGCAGGTGCCACACTCCTGAGAGAGACCCACTTCCCCTCCTCGTGTCATCATGGTACCTCCTAATGCTGAAATGACACATTTATTCACATTGTGTGGGACCTTACAGAGATATAAATTGGAATCATCTATGAAAAGTCTCGATGTCACCTACCCATTGGTAGATCCAGCTATGAGAAACCTCTCCAATTGTTTCTCTAACCTCTTGTGTCTCTCTGTTCCCTGCCATGGGGCTCTGTGAGCACAGAGGTCCCCAGGACTCAGCAACAAACCAGACGAGTAAAAACACAGACCCAATGATAAATCACTTGTTCTACCATCCCCGTTATGACTTGGAATTTGTAACATCTTTATACCGGCAAGTCCCAGCTAGGATAAGTTTAATTATTTATAGCTGCTACTAGATTCAATCTTTATAAGATTTGAGCATAGGCATAAGTATTCAATAGTCAATGAAGTGAATAAGGTAATATCGGGATGAATATCATGTAAAAGGACTTTATTATAATTTGGAGAGAAAAGCATTCTCCTTATTTAACCAAAGTCCACTGTCTGCTATGAGCCACCATGTCTCTGAATGTTCATTTTCCCAGCACAGCTATGACACAACATGAAACAGTTACAACAAGCATCTGGTAACACAGTGAAACACAGACTCCCGGCAAAGCAAAATACTGAATTTTGAGTACAGCAAGGCTGCTAATACCCTCCTGGGTCAAGCTACCACCTGAAATGCTGAAACCGGTTCTTTCAACCAATTCCATCCGTACATCCCAATGTCTGCATGACGGCTTCTTGATTTTTGTTCATTTATTAATATGCTGCAAAACATCGCTATTGAATCTTTGACATTGTTTACAATGGTTATTGAATGCTCCTGATCAAGTACTCTGTATATTCTACTACTTCTGAAAAAAAAATTTTTAAGCTGAGTAAGCGTCATTTGGTTTGGAAGTTCTATTTTTTTTTTTTAATGGGGGAGGGAGGAGTGAGGACTTCTACTTACACAGTGTTACTGATACCCAGGGTGAAGTTAGTTGGCTACCTGATTTGAAAATGTCATTTAAGTCTCTCTCTCTCTCTTTTTTTTGATACAGAGTCTCCCTCTGTTGCCCTGGGATTGAGTGCCGTGACATCATCATAGCTCACAGCAACCTCAAACTCTTGGGCCCAAGAGACCCTCATGCTTCCCAAGAGTGCTAGGATTGGCCTCCCAGAGTACTAGGATTATAGGTGTGAGACGCCATGCCCAACAATCATTTTATTTTTGTTTGTTTATTATTCACTTTTTTAAATGGGTACATTTAATATTTCTTCCATCAGTGACTAAGCCCAAGACTTAGGTAAAAGTAAAAGCCTTATTAACTAATTCATTCCGTTTTCAATTTTATTTCTTTGGTAAACATGCATTGTCCTATGTGCAGAACACTGGTGGATCCATAATGAGGCAGGATTGGTCCCTGCTCTGGCGACAGGAGTGGTAAAGCACATGAAGAAGGACCCAAATAAATCATTGTACACACTGTCATAGAGACACGTGGGGAAGGTACCACAATGGGGCCAAAAGAGAAAGTGGCTAGCTCCATCCAGGGCATTCATAGGAACCTGCCCCTGGAGGTAACTCACTGTATTGACCTTGAGGTACGGGTAGGAGGTGACCTGGAAGACGAGGGTGGGGAAGGAAGTTGCTAGATGAGGACCAGCAGAGAAGCCTGGAGATCAGCATATAACCTTTGGGACAGAAAGGTGTACCCTGAAGCATCATATGCTGTGTGATACAGTGAAGTATGAAGGAAGAGGTGACAGGAAATGCCATGACAGACTCTGAATGTGAAGGGACTTTTCGTGGGATCATAAACAAAGCAAGAGTCTGGCTGCTTGTGTTCCCCCCAAATCCCCATGTTGAAACCTAATCATAGATGTGGTTGTAGCACAAAGCGTGACCGCTCAGAGGTGATGTGGTCTTGAGGACAGAGCCTTTGTAAAATGGAATTAGCACCCTTATAAAAGAGGCCCAGGTTGCTCACTAGCCTCCTCCCAACATACGAGGACACAGAAGGTGTCGCCTATGAGGAAAGCAGACCCTCACCAGATACTCACCCTATGGGCCCCTTGACCTGGGCCTTCCCAGCATCCAGTATTGTGAGCAATGACAAATAGCACACTCATGTTGCATTCTGGTGGGGGGCAGAGCTAAAAGAAGTGTGCAGGGAGAGGAAGACAGATCACTGACCATAACCATCACCAAAGTGAGACTGAAACCCAAGGCCAAAAGAGAGGTGATGGTGAGAAAGGGTGGAACGGAGGTGTTCAATATTGTTCTAGTGGGCCCCCAAAGCATAACTCCTTTATTTTTTCTATATCCTGAATTCCAACATGCTGTTTTCTAATTGAAAACAGTTTGGTCCCTAATAATGGTACTTTTTTTTTTTTTTTTTTTTTTTTTGAGACAGAGTCTCACTTTATCACCCTCAGTAGAGCACCATGGCATCACAGCTCATAGCAATCTCAAACTCTTGGGCTTAAGCCATCCTCTTGCCTCAGCCTCCTAAGTAGCTGGGACTACTGGTGCTCACCACATCTGACTAGTTTTTCTGTTTTTAGCAAATACAGGTTCTCATTCTTACTCAGGCTGGTCTCGAACTCCTGAGTTCAAGCAATCCACCTGCCTTGGCCTCCCAGAGTGCTAGGATTACAGGTGTGAGCCAATGCACCCAATTGTACTGGTACATTTTTAATTAATTCAAGATTCAACTCCTGATCAGCCCTGGTTTAAACTATCTCTTTGTAATAATTCCATGCCTTTGGGTAAGTGTGTAGTCTTTTAATTCTCCAAGGTAGGGTCTAGGTGCATGAGAGTGACTCTCCTGCAGAAGATAGAGGTGTTATGATCCACACTTTCTCAGACCCCTCACTGCTAGAACATTTGCTCATCAGATCTCATCCCTTGGTCCCATGTGGCCTTCCAAGGTGTCTAGCTATTTCCCACCTCTAGTGTCCTGGTCAATTTCCTCTTTGAAATGGAAGGAAAGATGAGGTATACTGGTCCAAATGCAGGTCAGTAGGGAGGAGAACAGAGTGAGGAGAATATGTGAAAGTCCTCTCTGACCACCTTTGCTTTCTCAGTTAAATAGAAAGCAACATCCTCAGTTGGCTGAAGAGGATACAAGAGAGAGCAGAGGACAAAGAGTCATGAGTCAGGGCCAGAGAAACGTAGTCTGACTGCCACGTGTACTCAAGGGCTCCTAGAGGCCCATGATCACACATGCAAGTGAAACCCGTCAACCTGGACAGGTGGCTTTCTCTGATGTTTCTCACTAAGTGGTTCAAGCTCAAAGTAGGTTGAGATTGGACTTGACTGGTGTTTGGGTTTGGCAAGATAAGGTTAATGAGGAGAGATGGGAGGAGGAATAGAGGATGGGGAATCAAGGGGGTGGTTTTAATGATGCAGCTGGGATCTAAGCCGGGGGTGTGGAAGGGAAGAAAGACAGGAGAGGGAGGAGGGATGGAGAAAGGGTGAGAGGACAAATGGTGGTCAAAGCAGCAGGGAGGACTTGGCAGTGGAGAGAGAGAGCAGCAGAGGAAGGAGGCTGCAGCTAGAGCCCGGAAGGCTTGAAATGGGAGGTTTGGAGTTTGTAGCTCTTGTGGGATGTGACTATGGAATGAGGGACTAAGGTGATCTCTACAATGAGATCTTTAGAGAAGAGGTAAAAGACCTGGGTGACCAGTTCCTGTATAGTGCATGGATATTTAAGTCACCCAGTATGAATGGAATTGTTTCTTTGGATAGCCCAGAAGTGAGCCATGGGGAGAGACCCTAGGGTTATTGATGGCTGCGATAGTAGCTGGTCAGGCCAACGTGACTTTCAGATGCCAGGGTTCTGGAAAACAGGAAATAGCAATCAATGCAGAAAAGAACAAGGTGGCCATCTTCCCCACCCAGAGGCTCAACATAGGGAAGAGCATAGGAGATATCATATTGTAAAATTCTGCCTTAGGAGAAGGCAGCAGAGAAATAAAGCATTCACCTAGGTAGCCAGAAATTTGGTATTTGAGACATTTCCTTTTTTTTTTTTTTTCTACGTGAGACTTGCACACATCTTGGGGTGAAATGCGCTATTCGATACCTGTGTGCACTGCATAATGATCACATCAGAGCAACTGTGACACCCATCCCCTCGAACATTTATGTTTTCATTGTGTTGGAAACATTATAGTTCTCTTCCCCCTCAGCTGAGAGCCATATTTGCTCTGCACATTTGTAAAGATATAAAAGAGAGCAATGATTTTGAGGCAAAAAGACAAAATGTGTTAAATGTTGGCTTTGTGGGGAAGGGTGTTATCCTAGCTCACAGTAAACAAGAGAGTCTGTTCATACTGAACTGTGCCTACTGTTTTTTGGCTACAGAGGCAAGAAACTTAGTGCAACAGACCTGAACTTCCCATTGCTGTTCACTGGTCTTTGTCCTGGGGAAACGTAATAGGGCAGCTTTGAACAGTACACCATTGTTCACCTTGTATGGGTGGGAAGATTAAGCCCTTAATTAATCAGGGAACGGGTAACTGATCGTTGTTAAATCCCTGAAAGTAGTCGCAATTGCATATGAGCCCATGAAATCAATAATTGCCTTTTTCTCTGAAAATGGTCGTGCACGAGTCATCTTGAAATGAGTGCTGAATCGTGGTTCGCCCGCGCAGGAAGGGAGCTTCCTGGTTTGCTGGAGCTCCGGATTTTCTCAATGTGGAAGCCTTCCCACTATCCATATCAGCCACCTGTAAGAGATTTCTAGATTTAAATACACCTGGAAGAATAAAGGAAAAATAGAGGGGAAAAAATACTAGCAAAAAGACCAAACTTTTCAAACAAAAGTGACTTTAATTCAATGTCTGACGAGACCTGGTGGCAAGGTATGTTAAAGGTAAGAAACTAGAATCCCAGTATTAAGCCTTGTTCCCAACTCTTCCCCCACTGGCACCATCTTTGTGGGAAAAAAAGAGAAAGGGTGAAGAGGAAGGGAAGTGATTACAAGTATAATAAGTACAGAGTAACAGCCAACAAGATCTAAAAATGCACTCTATTTCCTGACTTCAATGGAGTCAAGTTAAAGATTAACTTTACCCATGTTCTTTAAGTTATTGTTTTCCAAAAAAAAAAGAAAATCTTCTTTCTTGGCTGTGTGGAGTCAAAGAAAGAATCAGGGGAGTTCTTTTAAATCACGGCATCCGTGGTGTGTTGTCATTTTCTTCAGCAGAAAATTTCCTCTCCTGCAGAACCTGCTATTACCCTGGTGCCAAGAGCGTTCGTATAAATAAACATGAGTAGATGCAAGCATGTAGCTGAATTTTGCAAACACCAACAACACTTCCTAGCAACGTCATAGTGTGAACTACAAAAAAAATGAAAGGTTCACCAGGAGAATCTTCTGGAACAGGTTATGTAAATTGCCAGCACTGGACGTGGTAGTAAACACACAGAGCCTTGATCAGCTATTGTGCAAATGTTTATCCAGATGGATCTAGTGGGAGAATTATTTATTCTGCCAACTGTACTTGCCTGTTTGGTCAGGCAGCAGTGGCCTCAGATTGTGGGAGAAACTCAAGAGAGCTGCTCAGATTACCCTGACCTGCTGAACTAGAACCTGCATTGACTGTGCACAGCACGTCCACAGAGCACAGAGGGGTCCATGCAGCTGTGCCCAGAAGCCCAGGTACAAGGCCCTCAAGATTGGCAGAGCAGATGCTGTAACGATTTAAGTAAGGATATTGCGATGACAAAAGATTACGTGCTTCATCAGACACAACTCACCACGATGTTTCCTTGAATAACTACATATCCTAAAACCATTTAAAAACTCGCTTTTATTGGGATGATTTTATTGACTGTTCTGCAACATGGAGCAATCTCAAAAATAAAGAATCAGCCTGCCTTCATCCCCAGTCCCACCTCACCCCATTGGCATCAGGAAAAAAATAAGTTTTTTATTGTTATTTTACTTTTTTTCTTTTTTAGAGGCACATGGTCTTGTTGTTTGGGCTGGAGTGCAGTGGCATCATCACAGCTCACTACAGCCTCGTACTGCTGGTCTCAAGTGATCCTCCCACTTCAGTCCCAAGTCACTGGGACTTCAGGCCCATGTCATCATGCCTGGCTAATTTTTTCTATTTTTTATAGAGATAGGGTCTTGCTGTTTTTCCCAGGCTAGTCTCAGACTTCTGGAACTCCAGACCTCAAGTGATCCTTCCTCCTCAGCCTCCCAAAATGCTGGAATTATAGGCATGAGCCATCTCACCTGGCCATGAAAACTAAGTTTAAACAAAAGCTGAATTTACTAGTCACTCCTTTCTGCAAGCATAAGAATTTTTCATTCATACAAATCAATATCTGGTTAAGAGCATGTAACACAGAGTCTGTTGAAGCATACATTTTAGAAAAAGAAACATTTGGCGAGGTGTCCCTTCCATGGGCCTTCTTTTATTCTCCTTCCTTTGGTCTTTTGGTCACTCTTAAAGTATCTCCCACAGCTCCCCTGATGTCCTCTCCCAACCAACAGGGACCCCTACATGAGTCTCCCCTCACCTCATCCTTGACAAGACCCACACAGGCCCAACAATACGGGCCAGTCCTCTGACTTATTCTCCCAGTTCCAGAATCTATAAGTCTCATTTGGAAACAAATCCATGCCTGAGTCTTAATGGATAATAATTCTCATAGCATTATCCCTTTCATGTGATATATTTGCACTTAAACTTGAAATTTGCACTTCAAACCAAATTAGAAACCCAAGTCACCCCACACAAATGCCGTGTCTCTTTCTTCTCCTGGGGCAGAGGAAGGACCTCCCAGCTATAACCTGGGAGGTCATTTTTGTGAGTCATGAGATGTGAAGACTCTGAAGCTACTGGGCCAATTCCATGAGCCACATGCAATGATTTTATGATCCTGCTTTCCCTGGTAAACACTTAACTGCGATAAAAGAAAGATTTATTCAGTCTTCTTTGTCAGACTTGGGTCTCCAGCTCAGATAAATAAAGGCTGGCTCTGTAGGAAGCAGGCACCCCAATAATGCTCTCCCCAAAGCAGATTCTCATATCCAACATCAGGGTGAAGTATTAGAGGGTTAACAGTTCAGAACAATTCCAGAGAGATATAAGAGGTATCTTTTTTTTTTTTTTTTTTTTAATGTTTATAAGGAGAAGTTGAATGAAAAACTTCTAAGTAGAAGTACAGAAAAATCTGATCAAGGTTTTCCTTGGAATAAGGGTGATGTGAGAGGACTGAGGCCAGGTAGAAGTCAGAATGAGACCCCCACCAGAGGGCCTTTCCGAAAGGACTCTTGACATTAGAAACAGGAGGTAGAGAAGACCCTCCTGGATGTTTGCTGAGTGGTCAAGGAAACAGTGCTCTCTTGTCTCCAGAAATATTAGCTGCAAGAAAAATTGCAATCTCTTCCCACATGAAAGAAAATATACTTCTCAAGTTCATGATGTAAGTAATGCCTTGAAAATGGGTCCTCATGGGAGGGGGTTTGGTAAGTTCCTGCCTGAAGGTCACAACTGCAAGTTGAGCTTCACCTTACAAACCCAAACAATGTAACCTAGTCATATGTGCCTCCATATTAATTTGAAAGAAATTTTAAAAATAATTATTCACTAATATCTATTAAATTGAATGTCCTGTGGATACAAAAATACGGTGATGGCAGGTGACTTAGTCCATTCCATCTGCTACACACATAACCAAATGCCTTAGATTAGATAATAGATAAACAACAGAAATTTATTGCTCACGGTTCTGGAGGCAGGAAGTCCAAGATCAAGACAGACTCGGTGACTGTTGAGGGCTTTCTGTTTCACAGATGGCACTTTCTTGCTGTGACTTCACATGACAGAACGGCCAAAGAGCCTCTTTTATAAGGCATTAATCCAATTCAAGAGGGACCTAATCACTTGCTAAAGGTTGTGCCTCCTCATACTATCGCATCAGAGATTAGGTTTCAATATATGTATTTGGGCCAGGTGTGGTGGTTCACACGTGGTAATCCTAGCACTCTGGGAGGCCAAAGTGGGTGGTTTGCATGAGCTCAGAAATTCAAGACCAACCTACACAGGAGGGAGACTCCATCTCTACTAAAAATAGAAAAACTATCCAGGCATCGAGTTTGAGGTTGCCGTGAGCTATGACACCATGGCACTAGAGACTGAGCAACCGAGTGACACTCTGTCTCAGAAAAAAAAGAAAGAAAGAAAAGAAACAAATTATATATATATGTATATATATATATGTACATATATATATATATGTATATATACATATATATATATATATCAACTATCTATAGATATAGATATAGATATAGATATAGATATAGATATAGATATAGATATAGATATAGATATAGATATAGATATAGATAGACAGTTGTTTCTTCCAGAGGACACAAACATTCAGATTAGAGCAGGGGGGATTATTCTTCTTGCAGCCTGATTTCCTCATCAGGAGGTGGAACACCACTGGTTGATCCTTCTCACTTCTCTCTAATTATTTTTTTTTCTTTTTTTATTTTTATTTTTTTATTATAGATAAAAATATGCACCATAGATGTGGCCCAAGCCATCACCCTCCCTCCACCAAACCTCCCCCCTCCCTTCCCCTTCCTTTGTCCTTTCCTCATAGTCTTGTGGTATAGTTGGGTTATAGCCTTCATGTGAAAGCTATAGTTTACCTTCATAGTAGGGCTGAGTACATTGGATACTTTTTCTTCCATTCCTGGGATACTCTGCTAAGAAGAATATGTTCCAGCTCCATCCATGTAAACATGAAAGAGGTAAAGTCTCCATCTTTCTTTAAGGCTGCATAGTATTCCATGGTATACATGTACCAC
>CAUYPK010057560.1:0-18059 GCA_963574355.1 Loris lydekkerianus | reverse complement strand
GTAAGTAAAGCAAGCAGACAGCCCTCAGAATGGGAGAAGATATTTGCAGGTTATGTCTCCGACAAAGGTTTAATAACCAGAATCCACAGAGAACTCAAACGCATTAGCAAGAAAAGAACAAGGGATCCCATCACAAGCTGGGCAAGGGATTTGAAGAGAAACCTCTGAAGAAGACAGGCACACGGCCTTTAGACATATGAAAAAATGCTCATCATCTTTAATCATCAGAGAAATGCAAATCAAAACTACTTTGAGATATCACCTAACTCCAGTGAGACTAGCCTATATCACAAAAGGCTTTTTTCATTAAGAAAAATCATTTTTTGGTTCAGTGCCCATAGTGCAGTGGTTACAGCACCAGCCACATACACCAAAGTTGGCAGGTTCGAACCCAGCCCAGGCCAGCTAACCACCAATGACAACTGCAACAAAAAATAGCCAGGGGTTGTGGCAGGCACCTGTAGTCCCAGCTCTCTGGGAGGCTGAGGCAAGAACATCACTTAAGCCCAAGAGTTTGAGGTTGCTGTGAGCTGTGATGCCACAGCACTCTACCAAGGGTGACATAGTGCGATTCGGTCTCAAAAAAAAAAAAAAAAATTAAATTAAATTTTGCCTCTTTCCTTTGTTGTAAACGTGAGTAAGGAAAGCTCAAAAGATATGCTAAATGACAAGATTCTGGCTCCCTGCTGTAATAGGTATACAGAGTGTTCTTAGTTGGCATGTCGCTGTCAATTTACCTCTCCATTTGTCAGCCAAAATTATAAACCCACAGAGTGAAATGACTTTGTGTAAAAGTCAGATTTTCCCCTTGCTCATGGAAACGATCAGAGCCAAATGAATAACAATGTGAACATCTGACTCCTGTAATGGAATCTGGTTCATGACTACCCTGGACACCTGCTCACATGGTTTCAAGCAGCTGATTGGTCTAAAATTTGTTCATTCTTCTATTAATAATAGGCACAGAGAGTTTTAAGAAATTTCTAGGAAAAGAATTATAATACATGCCCTTCAAATAACTATAATTTGGCAAGAAATAATTTTAATTAGTTCTTAATCCTTAAAATATAAAGTGCAGTATTTGAGTGAGAACTACAATGAGATATGTGCCAGAGAAACACAATGAATTATACTTTACAGGTAGTAAAAAAGATCCACAGAGAAATTGAGTGATTTATGTACTATTGCAGGGAGAGTCTAAAATTTGAACTCAAAGCTGTCAACACTCAGCTTTGTGATTACTTCCTAGGAAATTATGCTTCTCACAAACCAGCAAGCTACCAGGATTCTAAATTCACTCTCACCAGGATGTCTGAATAGACTGAACCATCTATATCCATTCAGAAGTTTAAATGTGAGTGTTTTGCTGTCAGAATATTAACCCTAACATGATTCATCTACTCTCTATCAAAGGTAGCACCAATTTCTTTCTTGTTTCCAGTTTTAATCCATCACACCTGTCATCCAAAGCACGGTGACTTCAAACACAAGTCAAAGAGCATTTCACTCACCTAAGATTTAATCTAATATTCAGTTAATCTTGCAGATGAAGACCTGCAAAACTACTTAATTTTAAGTAGAATATGAAGCTACTCTTAATTCCATTAAAGTAAAGGCAAATGAGCTAGCAATTTTGCTATGTCAATGAGCCATTGTGCTTGAAATTTCTACAGGATTAAACTCCATGGCTAGAAGTCCACATAAAATGGATGAACTTTCTGAGCACCTTTTCTTAGGTGATCCAGACCCTACCAAATTTTCACCATTATCAGCAAACTACATGTGAAAGAAAATCTGTGCAACCACATGATATGTCATTTTTTTCCCTGTTCCAGCAACAAACCGAGTACAGACAGACAAGTATCTCTATGTTTTTTAGACACCATAGAGGTTTCACTTAAAAATGAAGGGCAGGATTCCCTGGTCCCCAGGTGCCAATCAAGCAAACGTGGTTGCCAAGCAAGTATCAAGGTGAGGGAATTTACTCCCTTGTTTTCACCTAACAAGGTGTTTTTACTAGATCCAATGTCTTGCCCAAATTTAGTGCTTGAAACCAGTCCAGTTGGAAACAATAGGAGTATGACCATTGAAACAAAAAATAATATAAACAAGCCCATATGGTGAATAATTCTAAATCCCTATCTCAAATTTTCAGTCTAGAAGAAGAGACAGAGAGCAAAGGGGTCAGGGATGAAGAAAGAGAATGAGAATAAATTAGAAATGTAAGAGAAGAGTGATAAATACTCTCTTAACTTCTGATTTGGCAACACTATTTTCTCTCCATAGTTTTCACAACTAAGCAATCAAAATTTAATTTGAACATTTTTCATACATGAGAGCTATATGTGTCTGTTATATAAGCACTTTCTAAACATAGCTTCTTGTAATCCTTACAACTTCATAAAGTACATTCTAGGATTCTGCTCCTCCCCCATTTTATTGATGAGAAGAACAGAATTTCAGAGAGGTTAACTGACTTGCCCAAAGTTACAAAGGCAATAAGCTGCATGCTGTACTGCATAAGAAAGAAATATAAACCATAGTTTTGTCTTTAACCCTGGCCACAGTTAGAAAATCCAGGACCTTTTACTCTTAAATACCAATGCCTAGGTTCCCAAATAGAAACTGATTTAACCGACCTTGGGTGGGACCCAGGCAATTGTTTTGTTTTGGTTTAGGTTTCCCTAGGTGATTTCAGTGTGTAGCCAGTGTTGAGAGCCATTGAACTATGTCTAATAGGCTATGTCAGTTGTTTTTGAATTTTAGCATGTAGAATCACCAAAATCATCCAGGGTTTCTGATTCTCTAGATCTAGGTAGGACCTGAGAATTTGCATTTCTAACAAATTTTCAGGTAATGCTGATGCTGCCAAATGACACTCTGAGAACAACTGCTGTAGGTAAAAGATGAATTATGGCAGAGGCTGACTGGTCTCCCTTGCTAGATATACAGCTAAACTATACCTTCCCAGCAGCCTTTGCATCTCGATGGGGCCACATGACAAACTCTCACCAATGGCAAGAATGGAATAGAGATGTCACTTTGGGGTCTGAGGTCATTGAGATCAAGTATGGCTTTGCCATACTGTCTCTGTCCTGGTCTGCCATCTAGATGCAGAGGATCCAGTCTTTGAGGCCTTCTAAATTTATAGAACCACTGAGTCTCTAAGTGACTGCACAGATCACACTCAACCCCACTCCCAAGGACCCACATAGACTATGACATAAATAAATAACAAATCTTCATTATTTCTTCTAAGCAACTGTAGTTTAAGGTTTGTTTTTTCCAACAAGAGGACAGTTAGCCCTGTCCAGATGAAAACACTACATTAACATAACAGCAAACCACATGACACCTCTGAGCCTCAATGTCCTTGTCTATAAATGGGAACTTGACTAAAAAGGATTGTAGGATCTCTTCCATTTCTAACATTTTATAATTCTATGAAAATATGGATAACTCCTAAATTAAGTGGAAATAATTATACGTACAAAGATAATAAGCATAGTCGGGATACAGAAGAACCTGGTCCTGTTCCTTGCACACATTCAAGCCAGTAAGACAGAACTGCTCATGATGCCACAGAAATCAAAACAAGACAGACTGTAAGCCTCCTTTATGCCTGAGGTTAAAATATGAGATGAGCAGAGTTTCCAATAAATTCTTGACAGTTGACTAGTGACAACTCAATCAGTCAGAGACAGAATAAGCAATGGAAGCAGACTACTGGGCTTACATATGACAAAAAATACAGAATAAATCATGAGAGCTACTCTGAGCTTACTTCTAAACAAGAAGCAGTTCATGACCTGGAAGTAAGTGTAAGTTTGAGAGAAAGTGATTATGTTTGAAACAAATGGGGGGAGATGGAAAGCATAGCACAAGTATCATTAATTATTGGATTCTAAGTTTTTTAATTGTGCTCCCTACTTTTAGGGTGAACATTTTTCATTGTCCCACATAAGATGTGCAGACTTGTACTATATATTTTTTTAAAAGGTGGTGAGGTGATGATAGAAAGAGATAGATGATAGATAGATAGAGACATAATAGATATCTAGATAAGCAAATAATATTTATTCATTCTACAAACAATGACAAATGTACGTATGGCTTGTTAGACTCCTGGAATTTATTCCAAGTTCCCTCATGAATACATAATCCAAACTGGGGTTATTTCCTTAGACTTTAGGAAATCAGATTTCAAAAAATTAACTGTGAGCACATAGTCACAGATCTAGTAACACAGCTCAAGAGTAATGGGAAGCTTTAAAAGAGCCACTTGGCTATCCAGGGGTGAATATGACCAGTTAGATGAAAAGAACAGACAGCTTCTCAGCAAAGTCTCCAGTGAACTTTGTTTTTAAGAGAATTCACTAACAAACGTGTACTTGTTGATATGTAATCAAATAGAAATCCTATAGCAGAGATGGTAAGTGTTCTAACAAAATCTCTGCTCCCCTTTCATAGTCCACAGTTATTTCAGGAAGTGGCTACCTCACCAGAGGTGGTAATTCCAGCCCCACCCACTCCATATACCCTCATCTAAGTATGAACAGGCAGCTCCAAATCTTTTGAGACATAGTGGGAGTCTTTTCCTCATCCCCACCACTCTCATCTCCTTTGTCTTGAAGAAAATTTATCATTTCTGGGAAACAACTCAAAAGATTCTGTAGTTAGTTAGGGGGGAAGATGATTTTTTTAAAAAGCACATACAGAGGTCATTGAAATTTGTTTGTGGGGCCAGTGACAAGTCTAGAAGATAGAGAATCCTCTCAGGTGGCTTCCAGCACCACCATTCCACGGCCTGTGAAAATTAAGTCCTGCATTTTGTGATGCAGAATCTGTGGCACATGTAATGGAAAGCACAGTATTTTGACTCAAAAGGCTCTGAGTTTCTACCTCATTGTATTACCATCAGGAAGAAATGAACTAACACAAGAAAGCCTATTATTGTTAACTTCGTTGTCTAATCTCATATTCACTACAGGTAGGTCACACAAGGAAGAAACAAGTATAATGGGAAAGGAATGAGCTTTGAAGACAGACTCTTATTTATCAACTGTGTGTCCTTTGGCAACTTATTTAAATTCTCTGAGCTTGAATTCCATCATCTAAGAACTAAGGATTATAAGAGCTACCTTGTGAGGCCCAATACAAAAAGAAAAATGTGAGGCCAGCCCCTTGTTCAAAAATTATTCATGAAGTTGGCAGTGGCGCACTAAACCAAGTACACAGCCCTTGTAAACCAGCGACCCTGTGAAACGGCACAGTTTACACACCCATGAAGTCAGGCCTGCTTTCACTATTGTAAAGAGTAGACATGATGTATGTAAAAAAGAAAAAGAAACTGTCATTTTTTTTGTAACTATTCAAAGATATCTATTATTAAAATAAATGTCATTTGAACAAATTTTCTTACCAAATTTTTCTCTTTGTCATTTTAGCACTTTTTTGTCATTAAAATGAAAACGAATGGCTGAATATACAAATAAATGCCTTCTAGAAATATCTGACATAGCAAAACTGAAATTAACTTTTAAAATGACAATAGCAAAGATTTTTTTTCTCCCACAACAGTGTAGATCCTGTAGAAAAGTTAATCAGAATTGCAAAGAATACAACGTGATCAAAGATAATTTACTAAATAATTTACTAAAATCCCTCCCACCTTAGACTGACAGCTCAGTATATGAAGCACAATTTATTTGAGGCTAAAAAACACACATAGAAAGATTAAAAGTGTTAAATTGTATATATCTTTGTAACAAAAAGGAAAAATTAAATATTCCCAGCAAACATCTGTTAAGTAACTACCCGGTGCCAGGGCAGCAAGGCCAGTAAAACTAAGGCCTGGCCTTCAGGTTGTTTATAACTTCCCCAGACAGACAAAGTTAATACAATGAACTGCCATCCAGGCCACCAACATTGCTCGTCAGGACGACTCCAACACACACATCATCCAACCTTAGTTTGTCAAATTGATATGTAAAATTAACCATTGTGATGTTTAACACAACATGCATGAGATTTATTGGGGAAAACGTGAAGGGTAAGTGTGAGAAACCAAAAGTAAACAGGGAGAGACATCAGACTGCAATGCAGGCCTGACTCCTATGAGACGATAGGAAGCAGGAAAGAGAACTGGGTAGGAAGCATTCCACACTATGTGACAACTCTAAGAAAGTCTCCACCAGGCTGACTCCTCTAAAGTCAGCCATTAGAGGAGTCCCAGGCCTGTCCCAGTGGCTTCCCTGGGCTCATTGACTACCTGGGAGCAGCCCAGGGGATGTGCAGTCCTGGTGTAAACTCAGTTGGGCATGAGAGGTGGGATGGTGGGGCCATCAGTCAGCTGTGGTTCCCACAGCAGGAGCCAAAATTGAGACACTTTCATGGCCACCAAAGTCCAGAGATAACACCTCACAAATCCATTTCTCCATGCAGGTTTGAGAAATGATTCCTCTGTAGTTTCCGTGAGCCTCACTCCTGGAGGAGAAACTTACAAGGATTGCTGAATTCAGCTCCATTGCTAGAGTTGATCTGGAAGCCACAGTTGACACTCATCCTAATTCTCCTTCTCTATCTGTTTTGTTTTCTCTTCACCCTTAGCTAGCTCACTTGCTAACAGGGAGATAGATATGAAAGAGGAGATTAGGTAGAAAATTCTCAGATCACAGTGAAGCTGCTGGGAAGTCTCAGCCAGACTGACAGAGTGCCTGAGCCAACATCACCCACCAGAGGAGCTGTGTGTCCTGTTGGAATGGCCTGCATTAGTAGCCCCATCATGCTCAGTCACTGGCTAGGAGCCAACTGGAGAAGTGTGGCCTTGGAGTGACCACCAACTTGGATTCAGAAGGGGACAGCTGTCAGTCCACTCTGCTCCTGGAGCTGGAGATCTGAGAGGTGAGTTTTCAGACTCACAAGAGTCAGAGATCTTAATATGAAGCATTGTTAATTTCAAGGACACAGTCACAGGTAAAGCAGGCAGGGGCGCAGACCTCCAACACCACTTCTGACATCCTTTCTTGCAGCCTTAGGACATAGTTGGCACAGATTACTGGCTGAGGTCTCTAAATTGCGTACTTAATCATTCCACTTTCGGGTATTCTGCTAATCCTTTCTTTCCCTGAAGCTATTCAATATGCCTAAAATGTACATCCCCTTCCTTATTCTAACCACCTCCTCTTACTCTTTGGGTTTCAGTTTAAGCATCACTTCCTTCCATGACTCCCCAAACTACATTACTTGTTTTGCCGTGTGCTGCCAAAGCTCTGCTATACACCCTCTTTTATGGAACATATTATTGTTTATAACAATTATTCATTTTATTTTATCTACCTTCTTCACTAGACTATAAGCTGAAAGAGACAAAGAGAAGAGACAAAAAGTTTGTAGTCTCCTTCACTAGAGTAGGACAGAGAAGTGGTCTTGCTCACCATGGTGTATCCAATGACTATAACATTAGTGGTATATGGCTGGGACTTAGTAAGTATTCACTGAATGAATTATGGACTGAGTTTGATGGAGACACAGAGGAAGGAGCCATTAATTACATTTGGAAGGGAAATGGGAGTAGTATTCACCAAGAAACTTAAAAATGCTAAGACTAAGTCGTGGCTGGTGACAGGCTCTACTCACAATGTGACTTCCGATCTGTATTCTTCTCTGAGGACTGTCGACAAAGGCAGATACCAAGACAGAATAAACATGGCAGGAGACAAAGTCTCTATCCTTCTCTGAAGAGAGGGAAATGTTTAAGCCTTACATTCTGGGAAGCAAACTATGATTTCAGAGGCAATATATTTTTATTTCTGAGAACTCAAGAAAAGATAAGGCAAGGAAGCAAAAGAGAAAACTACCAGAGAGAATTTGATGTTTGGTAGAGTCAATCTTTTTGCTTTTCCTTTCACATAATCATTCAGCAAATGAATGATGTTTGCCAGAGGAACATTGTTACTTCCCATTCCCTCTGCTGAGTTCTTTCATCAGAATCATCATCAACAATAAAATCAGAATAGCCAGAGTCTAGTCTTTTTAAAGTTAGATTTATGGGTCCTATCATCATCATTAGGAACATTACTTATCTAAGCAAAACAGGAAAGGAATAGATTGCCCAGGGATATGTGCCTCTGATAAGGCTCAGCCTGGGGTAGCACAGTAGAGAAGCCGTCAAGAATCCCAAGCTGCTTCCCAATTCATATACAAATGCATTGGAGAGGGGACTCCCTCTGATTCCAGCCTTGCCTGGACTCTTAAAATTGCTGTGGTCCCAAAACCCACTTCACATCTGCTTTGTTGTGAAGAAAAGAAATGCATTCACAGCACTCTCTTAAGTAGAAGAACTCTAGAAATAAATACAGGGAGGAAGAAGATCCCATAACTCCATCCTCTGCCATCATCCCTACTTCCCCTCTTTCATCCCAAACATCTCCAGGCTGAGCTGCCTCGCTGCCTGCTTACCTGGAAGCTGACATGTCAGAGGAAATACCTGCAGAAGCCCTAGTCATGATTGCCTTAGGCATAAGCGAAAGTGACAGTCATCTGCATGATGTGAGACCCAGAGAAAAAGCCTCTGGCCTCCAGAAAATCTCTCTCATTTATATTAAGGCTCACAATTTCCTTCTAAAGAAGAAAGGGGTTGTCATCTAAGTCATAATCTTGAATGACAACAGGACCATCTGTGGTCATTTTTTCTCAAACAAACTTTCCTAACATTATACCCCCTCCTCAGATATGTGGCTTCAGATAAGGAACAGAGTTTGTCTGGATCACAGAGTTGAGGGAAGGTAATCCTGTCCACCAGCTGGCAGCTGTTCTCCACCAGCCTTGTTTAGAGAGCAGGGCTTCCTATCTGTTAGAGAGCGGGGCTTCCTGTCTGGGAAGAAGATGTCATTTATCCTCATTATACAGATAAAGAAACAGAGCCAGTGCAGAAATGCCCACAGTTGCTAAATGCCTCAAGCACCCATCTGAGGGGTTGCTCTTCACATTCAGTAGGAAGCACAAGCTGCTCTGTCTGGGAAGCTCACACTCACATCCTCCAGAGGTTAGTCCATCTAGCATCTTCTCAAAGATGCCTTTCCTGGTTGCCCAAACTAAAGTTGATCATCTCTACTTCCTCTTACAACTCCGTATCATTTTCCTTTATTGCACTTACCATAGATTATGAGTATAATCACTCTTTTATCGGCCTATATTCTCTCTGTACCCTAGACTATAAATTCCATGAAGTCAGAGACCAGCCCTCTGCTCAGCACCTAGCAGAATAGCCTGCAGACAACAGAGGCTCAGTACACACTGCCTCAGTAAATCATGGGTGGAGCAGCACTTCTAATCCACATTGCATAATTGTTTCAGCTATGCACACTGCCTTCCTGAAAATGTGTGTATAAAGTCCACTTGAAGCCAGGAAACTCTAATCTAATGTAGAACGTGCCAAAATAGTTTGACTTCTTCAATTGAAGATGAACGTGCTTGTGCTTGCACAAAATTCCTGCTTCCCTTATACCCCTCAAGAAGTTTCTCTTGCATCCTCCTCATCATGTTCCCCAGTCCTTGACATTGGTTGTCAGCTCTGCAACCTCTTTGGTGCGTTCTCTAGGCCATTTTCATTTGTACTTCATAGCCTCTTGCTGCCACCCTTGACATTCAAAACATCTGATTCCAGAAACTGTTAAGTTATTTTGTTTGTTTGTTTGTTTGTTTCTCTTTTTGAGATAGAGTCTCTGTCACCTGGGCTAGAGTATAGCAGCAGCAGCATAGCTTACAGCAACCTCACATTCCTGGCCTAAGTGATCCTCCTGCCTCAGCCTCCCAAGTAGCAGGGACTATGGGCATGTACCACTATGCTCAGCTAATTTTGCTATTTTTTTGTTTGTTTGTTTATTTCTTTTTATTTTTTTTTTTTTTTTTTTTTGTATAGTTTTTTGTATCTACATTTATTTCTGTTATCCTGAAAGACATGAGTTTTCTGGAGCTTATCTAGGAGGAAAGCTATCCTTGCTCCCCTGCTGAGACAGCCTTCTGGTTTGTTCCTGGGTCCACTAGTGCTGTTCTGCATCATACACAATGTGAGATCCCTTGGGATCTTCCTGGAGACACAAGATTTGTTCTTACAACTGCCCAGCTCCAGTTGTGGCTTTAGCCAAAAGAATTTGAGAATCCTTTCTTCCTAAAGTAAACTAAATCTCCTTAGAAAAAGAGGAAGAATACCAAGTTCTTTCTTAGCCTTTGGAATGTAAATAAATGTCTGTGAGAGCAAGACTGGTGCATCTTTTAAGTTACAGCCCCTGGAATGTCTCTGTGGTCCTGGTTTCATTCCTCTTTTGAAATGATAACATTTACCCTCAGGGAGGTAAACCTCTCAGGATGGTCTATCTCTATCTAATCACCTTTTAAATGCCAAGTATATACAGTTGACCACACTTCAGAATAAATTTTCCCTTTATGACCCTCACTTGTCACTGCCCCCCAGCAGTGGCCACTCCTCTCTCAGAACAGTAACTGGACCTCTTTCCTGCACTTCACTACCTACCTCTGGTCCTTGTTTTCTCAATGACCCCATACTGTTTTTTTACTGGGGGATTCTTTTTGCTCAAAAAGCCCTAACCATTTAGAAACATAAAATTATTTTCTGTGCAACCCCACACTACCCTTGGTCCCACTGGTCAAGCCCCCATCTCCTGTTTTTTTTATTCATTCTCCCACTTCTATCAGCAACTTTAGATATCAGCTCTTTAAGCCCTCTAAGTTCTGCTGTCATCCTGGAGAGTCTTAACACCCTATGGACAAATGCTGGGGAGATGAGGAAGCCTGATACTCAACAAAATCGAATTTTAACCCAACTTCAGTTGAGGAGACGGAAGGTGGTTCTGGGAAACCCAGCTTCTCTGCCTTGCTAAAGAGACTCTGCCTGGGGGGTGGGATGCTTCCAACCTGACAGCGGACAACGCTGCACACAGAGTAGAGTCTGGCCTCTCTGTTTATTCTCCCATTTTAAAGTATTTGTGATGAAGAAGACTTTCCTGAGCTTTGCTCTCCTTTGTCTCCAGTGATGGCTTCTGAGAACCATTTCCTGAAGGGCATTGATTTTTCTGTATATTTGGTAATTGTGATCAGAAAGTCCTCAGCTTTCTTTTCAGTAAAGATAAACATTCCTAGATGATAATACCCCTAAACCATCTTTTAAATACTAAATTGAAACGTTGACTATAAATTCACCAATGGAATGGAGCAGCTGTTCAAATGCTTACAGAAGTAGTTCCATCGCAGCATTTCAGGGAGCCCATTCCAGACCATTTTCATTAGGGAAAAGTTTCCCCTAAAATCATGAAATTCAAACCATGAATATCAAATATCCTTTGATGTTTTAGGTTTTCATGATTGAAAAATCCCGTGCTTTTTCTGCTACATTAAATAAAAATGGAAAAGTAAATTGTTGAATGGATGGTGGCATGAAATTTCTTTTAACTCAGCATGAACCCACAGAAACAAAGAAAAGTGAAAAGATTATCAGTGTAGAAAGGGACTGAACTCATTAATGAGAAAGTGAAAAAGTCTAACTAACTTGAAATTAACCTTTTAGATCTTGCAGATGGAAACGCACATATATGGCATGCTATCAAAACTTAGTATTAACTACGCAGGAGTTTTTTAAAAATCAAAGTATAAAAAGTATACCATAGAAACATGGGTGGTGGCTTGCTGTGGTATAGCACTTATTGAACAATGGCTGAGTAAAAAATACTACGAATGCAATTAAGAATGTACCCTGGAGGCAGGAGAATGGGAGTATAAGAATAACTGTTCCATGAAATACAAAAATAGATTAGTAATCAACTAACAATATGCAGTAGAGCTTCCATAGTTGGCCACTTCCCTACATTAACCTCCTCAAGTTGACGTAATTTTCACAGACCAGACATGCACCACACGTACATACCAGTACAGCAGGGCTAGTTCCTTTATGTTTACCACCTCTGTACATTGACCCGTTTATTACAGTCCCTTGGGTGGTAACACATAACTAAAGCTGGGATATAATCTAATCTGTGAAGAGCCCTCTAATTTCTCATCCAGCATAAATAGTTGGCCACAACAAAGAACTTCTGAGTAAATTACTCCTGCATGAACCCTAACTTCTCGCTACCCACCAACAAACAGGTGGTAGCCATTCCTCTCTCAGAACAATAATGGGACCTCTTCCCTGCACTTCACTACCTGTCTCTGGTCCTCCTTTTCTGAGTGAGAACACTCATTGTCCCAAGTACCCAGCAGGCGCATCATCATCCTATTCAACAAGCACGTGCTGGCTGCTCACATTATGCCCGGCCCTGTGCTGGGCTTGAGGGTAGAAATCCAACAAAATCTAGTCTTCTTTCACAGAGCAGGCAAGAATGGAGAACCCAAACTGTTGCCTGTCCAGGATCCTGCCCTTCTTCTGGGAACAGTAACTTCCCACCAACATCCAGATAGAGCTGGCATGGCCATGTTCTACTTAATCTCATACTCCCCTGGCAGAGTTGACTGATATGGGGTAGACACTTGACCCAACCCAAAGCAAACAAAGACATTGCCTCTGACTTTTCCAACTGAAAATGAAACAGTCAGTCCCTTTATGATAGTGTCTTTTTTTTTAAGGCAAGCATGAATCAAAGTTTATTGAGGAAGAGAAAAGTAGTTACACAGTAAGAACAAGATATAGCTTACAGAGCAAGATACTTTCACCATAGACTGCGAATGAACCTCCATTGCCAGGGCAAAGAGGCTAGGATAGTGCTTTTCAACTGGTGTCCCACAGCCCACTGGTGTAACATGAGAGGATCTTAGATGTGCCACCAAAATTTTTAAAGTTATTAATTTTAGCATTTTTGAAAGAAGTTCAAAGCACAGTAAGTATATTGTGGGGTTTTTTTGGTCTTTTTTTTTTTTTTTTTTTTTTTTTTGTTCAACGTATTTTAAGTGTGCCGTAGAATTTTAACTATACATTCAAATGTGCTGTGAGATTAAAAAAAAAAAAAAAAAAGGTTCAAAAACACTGCTTAGGGCAGTAGCTCATGCCTATAATCCCAGCACTTGGGAGGCTGAGGAGGGTGGATTGCCTGAGCTTACAGGTTCAAGACAGCCTGATCCAGAGTGAGACCTCATCTCTAAAAAGTAACCAGGCATCGTGGCAGGTGCCTGTAGTCCCAGCTACTTGGGAGGCTGAGGCAAGAGAATTGCTTAAGCCCAGGAGTTTGATGCTCCTGTGAGCTATGATGCCACAGCACTCTACCAAGGGTGACCAAGAGAGACTCCGTCTCAAAAAAAAAAAGGGAAAGAAAAACACTGCTTAATGAGAACAGAAGTTTATAAGTATAATGCTCCTGAGCTGTCAGTAGCCATTTTTCCCACCACGCTCAAGAAAGTTTGTGACAGAGTCAAACTGAAAAAAATTCAAGGGAGAAAGAGAGAGAAATGTACTCTTATGAAACCTACTGTGTGACCAGGTTCTAAAAGGCCATGGAAGGGTATTGGTCCAAGGTCTAGAAGTTGGGGCAGCCAACTTCTAGAAGTTTAGACAGCCCTAAAAAGATAGGTGGAGAGATGGAAGGTAAAGTAGGTGATGTGCATACAAAGGCAGGGTGACTTCAGAAGAAGGGAGCAGCCCATAGAGCCAGATGCTACAGAAATAAAATGAAAAAAATGTCTACCAATGGATTCCTTGGGAAACCCCCTGCATAGTGGAGACAAACGCTAGATTTTGGTGGAGGGTGATGAAAAGAAGACTTCAAATGCCGATCACACTCTCAAGGGAGATGCTACGATGCAAAGGAGAAACAGCAGTAGTTAGCAGAGGATGTAGGGTCAGGAAAAACGTTTTTATTCGTATCTTCAGACAAAAGTAGGTTGAATATTTTTATGTTTTGAGTGGGAAAAACATAATATGTGTAGAGAAGGAGAGAATAAAGACCCCGAGGATAAAGAATTACACAGAATGGTGCAAGTTCTGGAGCAGATGGAAGGGAAGGATCATTGCAGAGGTGGAAGGCATATATCTGTTGACTCAAAGGGAAGGAGATAAGATAAGATGTAGCCTTAGGAAAGGCAGGAGAACAGAAATGTGACTGGCTGACCTCACATTAGCTGATCTCATTTTCCCTGTGGAAGAACAGGCCAGGTTACCTGAGTGATTTGAGGTAATCACTCAGAAAATCAACAACATTTTACTCATATTATAATGGCAATATAGTTACTATACAACTATACAACTCATCTTATTTATTGTCACAATCTTTTGTCAATATTAGTATCTCCCACAAAAGAGATGCAAAAAAATAAATTAATTTGTTCTTTTGTAGAAAATAGGCTTACAAAGAATAATTTTTTAATTATTTTATGTTTTTATATGTGTATATACAAAGGGGGAAATTTTTTTTTTTTTTTGAGACAGAGTCTCACTGTGTCGCCCTTAGTAGAGTGCTCTGGCGTCACAGCTCACAGCAACCTCAAACTCTTGGGCTTAAGGGATTGTCTTGCCTCAGCCTCCCAAGTAACTGGGCCTACAGGTGCCCAACACAATGCCCAGCTATCTTTTGTTGTAGTTGTTATTGCTGTTTAGCTGGCCTGGGCCAGGTTCAAACCCAGCTCCCTCAGTGTATGTGGCTGGTGCCGTAACCACTGTGCTATGGGCACTAAGCCAGAGGGGAAGATTTTTAAAAATACAAAATCCAAGTTAACAGTGGTTACAATGGAAGGTGGAATTAGAAAATGTTTGCCCTTATTTCGTACATTTTAGTTTTGTTGGAATTTCTTGTTTTGTAATAAGTACTTTTTGTTTTTTATAATCTAAAAAAAAAAAAAAAAAAAAGACTGTTCTAATTTGAAGGGACAAGGTTAACTTTTGCAGGGTCTGGGTCTCTATTCAAAGTTAAATTATTACATGATTTTATGATTCAGTATTGGGGGTTCCTCCTTCCAAGATCTAAAGATGGCCTCAGAGATGAAGGAGGAGAAAAGTAAAGAGAAAAGTATTCTCTGGTGGCTGAAGACAAAGACTGTCTCCTTCACCAGACTTTAGTCAGGTCAGGCTCCTCAGAGCTCTGTTCTCAACTAAGCCCCAGCTTCAGTTCCCATCTGTCCTTACCAGATCTGCATTGGCCAGTCTCAGCAAGAATCGTCTAAGTCAGTTTAGACAGAATCCCCGACTCTTGGTATCTGATCACCCTGGCCTGCCTTTAGCAGTCAGTTAAGCAATTAACTGCTGGTCACTTCTTAGGAATTTTTCATTCACAGACTCCCTCATTGTGCTCATTTGACTATAAATCCCCACTTACCTTTACTGTATTTGGAATCAAGCCTGATCTTTTCCCCCTATCACAATAGAGTCAACCCCTATCACCATAGTCTTCAATGAAGTCTTCTTCACCATTTTTTTATTTTTATTTTCTTTGAGACAGAGTCTCACTTTGTTGCCCTTGGTAGAGTGGAGTCACAGCTCATAGCAACCTCAAATTCTTGGGCTCAAGCGATCCTCTTGCCTCAGCCTCCCAAGTAGCTGGGACTACAGATGCCTGCCACAATGCCTGGCTATTTTTAGAGATAAGATCTCACTCTGGGTCAGGCTGGTGTTGAACCTATGAGGTCATGCAATCCACCCACCTTGGACTCCCAGACTGCTAGGATTACAGGTGTGAGCCACTATGCCTGGCCTTCTTCACCATTGTAACAAGTGCCAGAATAATTTTTTCTTTAACACTGACACAGTGGACCCATTACATCATCAGTATCCCAGCCTCCTATCTTTCTTCTCCTCCATTCTTGGCACATGTATTCTTGGTTGTGAAACAGCCACTACAAATCCACTGCAAACAAGTCGATTTCAGATAGAGAGGAGAAAAGGGCAAGAGGCAATCCCCTTTTAAAGGTACATTCCATGAAGTCCTGGTGACTTCCACCTACACCCTTTGGCCAGAATTAGTCACATGATACTCCATTTGCCAAACAGGTTGGATAATGAAGTTTTTAGCTAGTCCATTGCTACCCCCATCAAAGAGAAGGTCTGTTAATGAAGACAATGAGGAGACTGGTATTGAGTAGAGAACCAGCAGTTTCCAATAATTACCTAAATCTTAATATGAATAATCTTATATAACTTCTATCAATTATTTAGCTTCTCCTATAACTGGATTGGTATGTCTCAGATTTCCCACCCACACTCTGAGCTATACAGCCTTCATGTCCCTGTGTTAATTTGATGCTACAAGGATACCAGATGGTCACAGGACTCAAGATCCAGTTCCCACCCCGACCCCCCAAGCAGAAGCACCACTCTCTGGCTCAAGTGCACCTTGGCTGGGCTTCGTGACTCTTCCCCATGGCTGCACTGCAAAAATTCCTTCTCCTGCTTTGCCACCTGTTTTATCTCCCTGTTCTTTTTCCAACTTCCAGATACACCTTTTAAAAATTATCTCCATCAAGACTGACTAGAGATCCCTTTGAGGATACAGGGAGTCAGCAAGGGACTTCTGGACCCCAAGAGGAGGACGAAAACAGTGGAAAACTGGCAAGTGGTTGCATATGTTCAATCGACCTAATCCCGCCTGCAGCAGCAAACCGGAAAGGCCTTACCTATGAACTGTTTCGGTGTTTTTGGACTTGGCACTCAGTTGAACTGCCTTGGGGAGAGTTTGATCAGGAGTGCAGAAAACTTTGGGCATTGTCTAGGGCCCCAGACCGAGCCGCTGAGCTGGATGAAGCTAATAGTGTTCGGCTGTGGGCAACAGGGAGCAATTGTGAGAGAACTGCCCCAGCAAGCTCTGCCCTCAGGGTCCCAGAGCAAGGATGAGGAGAGCTAGTAACTTTAGTGATGCCTAAAGGTGGGGACTGACCTGCCTTACAGCTTTAACCCTCAGGGTCAGAGTGAGACCAGTTTTGGCATACTGGGGCCTCGGGCTGTTGCCCTGTGTAGAGTGCCATGGTGTCACATCTCATAGCAAGCTCAAACTCATGGGCTTGGTGCCGCCCAGACCTCCATAAGAGCTGCACCACAACCCCTGACCTGCGCCAGACGGGCCTCCACATGCCCTGACCAGGAACTGCGGGAGCAGCGCAACCCTGCGATCTCCCTCCTATACCCTTCCTGCCTCCACAGTAGCCGGCTCATCTGGCCAGGGACTCTGATAGCCACGTGCCCCCTGGAGCCCTCCCTGCCTCTGCCCAGAGCCCTTCTCCTGGATAGAGACTGCTGGAGCCTTGGGCTCTCTGTGCCAAAGTCACTGGGTGCCAGACACTCCCACTACCGTGTGCACCACCTCCCACTCTGTTGCTGGATCCGGGTGTGTCACACACCTGAGCTGCTTCCACAACCAGAACTCCCTGGCTGGGACAGCTCCAGAGGAACTACACAGGGTCACTCCCTACAAACATCCAGCAACAATAGAGTGATCCCGCTGGGGTCTAATCTTGGAGAGACACCTCCCCAACTCTGAAGATGGCCAGAGGCAACAGTGAAAAACAATCACGAGGTGAAATCAGCAGAAAAACTCTGGCAATATGAATAATGAGAGTAGATCAACTCCCTCAAGAATCAATGGGGCAGACACAGCACAAGATCCCATGCACAAACAAATAGCTGAGATGTCAGAAATCTAATTCAGAATCTGGATAGCAAATAAGATCGAATTAGAATTCCAAGCAGTAACCCAAAAGATATCTCAAGAATATAATGAATTCAAAGACCAAATGACCAAAGATTTTGACATATTGAAACAGGAAGTTGCATCCCTCAAAGATCTGAGAAACCCACTAGAATCCCTCAATAACAGAATGGAGCAAGCAGAAGAAAGGATTTCCAACATTGAAGACAAAGCTTTCGAACACTCCCAAACTCTCAAAGAGGAAGAGAAATGGAGGGCAAAAACAGATCACTCTCTCAAAAAGCTCTGGGATAATTCAAAGAAAACCAATATTCATCTTATAGGGATCCCTATAAGTGATGAAGCGGCTTCATAAGGCACAGAGTCTCTTCTCCATGAGATTATGAAGGAGAACTTTCCAGACATGCCAAGAGATTCTGAAAT
>CAUYPK010057558.1:0-16061 GCA_963574355.1 Loris lydekkerianus | reverse complement strand
CATTAGAATTCCTAATAAAACTTTAATTTGCTTTTTCCAACTTCAAGGATCTAACAAGTTTAAAAAAAATAAATAAAAGAGTTATTATGCCAAGTTTTCAGCTGATTTGCTTTTATTTTTTTCTTGTTCTTTTTTTTTTTTTTTTTTTTTTTTTTTTGAGCCAGAGTCTCACTATGTCACTCTTGGTAGAGTGATGTGGCATCACAGCTCACAGCAACCTCAAACTCTTGGGCTTAAGCGATTCTCTTGCCTCAGCCTCCCAAGTAGCTGGAACTACAGGCACCCGCCACAACGCCCGGCTATTTTTTACTTGTAGTTGTCATTGTTTGGCAGAGTTGGGTTCACACCCACCAGCCCTGGTGTATGTGGCCGGCGCCATACAGGCACCAAGCCTGATTTGCGTTTTTAACTTTTGTAAATGGAAACTGAAACACACAGATCTTAGAGAAGTCTTTGGAAGAACCGCCATGTTATTCTGAATCCAGCCTTGGATTTGGCTGAGAGCTGGCTCTGAGCCGGATAGAGACAGCCACTGACACGTTGAAGGCATAAATAGTCAATATAACAGAAGATTCCTGGTGGGATTTCCTTGCTGTAGAGCAAAGCAGTCATCTGGCCAGTTCACACTTTAGAGAGTTGGTGCTACATGATGACTACTTGTCATTTGGTGTAATAGAACTAGATACAAAAACATGAGTTAATGATGATGCATGTTTTCTCCCCACACAGGAAGCAATGGTAGTAAAATAATGATCCATTCCCAAGGCCAGACTAATGATTTACTTTTTATGCTGTGTTGTTCTTCTCCAAACCTCATATTAGATGCCATGCTGATGGTGGCAGAGAGGCTGGAGGGGCCCTTCAACATTGAATCGGTCATGGACCCGATCGATGTGAAGATTTCTGATGCTATCATGAACATGCAGGATAACAGCGTGCAAGTATCTCAGAAGGTAACGAAGGGCGGATCCTAGAAGGAGAGCTGGAGGGCCCCTCTGGTTTGTGATGTGACTTCCCCTAATATGAGCTCGCTTACTCCCAACGCAGGTTTTCCAGGGATGTGGACCCCCCAAGCCCGTCCCAGCAGGACGAATTTCTCGTTCCATCTCGGAAAGTACCTTCAGCGCTCGCTTCAGACCGCATCACCCCGAGGAACGCCCAACCACAGCGGCTGGCACTAGTTTGGACCGACTGGTGAGCACTTTGGCAGGAATGGCCGTGTTTAATGACAAAGAACCGAAAACATTTGCTCAGAAGGAATTTTTCATTGGAAAGCTTACAAATTTGAGTTTTACAGGAGTTACTTCTCAGGCAAATTATATGTGGGCATCAGTAAACTGGCCTCTCTTATTTTCTAGCTCAGAAAGTTCCTACCTAGTCAGAGATGGAATGTGAAAAGTCTTGTGTCAAACCCTCCCTTTAGTTTCTGTGCATCTAATTCTGTGCCCATCCCTCCCAGGCACAGGGAGGCTCAGAAGAATAAGGCAGGTCCTTAGTCCCAGAAGGCATCAATAAGGAGGCAGTGAGAGAGAAGCAGACAGTCCAGGCTTATTAACATCAGGTGATACATAGTAAACGCTAGGATGAGAAAAGAGTAAAAGGTACAGACATACGTCGCTTCATGTACAGCAACACGCTATGAGAATGTGGGATGGCACTAATACAGTATAGGAGGGGACACCGGAGGGAGCCTGTGGAGACAAGGAGAGCAAGAGAAGGCTTGTCTCAGCCTGGGGAAGAGAGGCTATTATCATTGCAGTTACAATGATGAGGGAGGGAGAGCAGGTGGTGGGTCCAGCCAACTCCTTCCCAGCTTGCATGTCAACTAGGAATTCGAGTGGTTCTGTACTTCTGAGTATAAATTAGATCTGCATCTTTCTCTCCCAAGTAAAGTTGACAACTTGGAGATACTTCAGAAATGGTCAAGTGTGGTGACTCACTGCTGTCATCCTAGTACTTTGGGAAGCCAAGGCAGGTGGATCACCTGAGCTCAGGAGTTTGAGACCAGTCTCTACTAAAAATTGAAAAAACTAGCCAGGCACTATGGCCAATGCCTGTGGTCCTACCTACTTGGGAGGCAGAGGCAAGAGGATCTCTTGAGCCTAAGAGTTTGAGGTTGCTGTGAGCTTAGATGCCACTGCACTCTACCCAGCTGTCTCAAAAAAAAATTTTTTTTTTAAGAAAATCCATCCACAGGTAGTTTTGTATTGTTTTACAGAGTTTTTTTTTTTTTTTCTTAATTAGGTTACTGATGTCAAGGAGAAACTAAAACAAGCCAAGAAATTCTGGTCCTCTCTTCCGAGCAATGTTTGCAATGATGAGAGGATGGCTGCAGGAAATGGCAATGAGGATGACTGCTGGAATGGAAAAGCCAAAAGCAGGTCAGCCTCTGTTGAATGGATTTGCAGTCTCTCCCTTTCTAGATGCCTGGGTGACCTTCAGAGAGGGTTCTCTCAGTCAAGGCGTCGTGAAGCAACTCACACGCCGTAGGTAGCAACAACAAGGAAAGCTTCTAGATCAGCAGTTCTCAACCTGTGGGTTGCAACCCCTTTGGACTGTATGAAAGGTTCGCAGCATTAGGAAGGTTGAGAACCACTGTTCTAGATGTTCTTAGGGAATGGGCTTTGCAGTAGAAACGTTTAAAAGGTAGTCAGCTACTTGTGAAAGAGCAATGTGTCAATAGATTCACGGTAGTTATGTTCTAGTATTAAGGGTGTTCTAAGAGGGTCATTGTTTTAAAAATATTTAATGCCCGTGGCCCTTTGTTTAATGGCCTGGCCTTATAAAGTACCAGTTTTCAAAAGGTTTGGGGCCGGCCTGGTGGCTCACGCCTATAATCCCTGCACTCTGGGAGGCCGAGGGGGGTGGATTGCCTGAGTGTAAAGGCTGAGACCAGCCGGGGCCCACAGCCAGACCTCATCTCTAAAAATAGCCAGGCCTTGTGATGGGCACCTGTAGTCCCAGCTACTCAGTAGGCTGAGGCAAAAGGATCACTTGAACCCAAGAGTTTGAGATTGCTGTGAGCTATAATGCGACAGCACTCTACCGGGGGCAACGAAGTGAGACTCCGTATCAAAAAAAAAAAAGGTCATATACTCTCTGGCCTATTGATGTTCTGTGCTGCCCCTCCACAGTAACTTCGGTTAGTCCCCACTAGAGGGCACTTTACTTTGACTCTCCCTGCAGCCTCCAGAAAAAGAGGTAGCTTTCAAAAAGGTTATGGTCAATTCGGAGAAACAAGACATACCCAGAAAAAGGAGGTATTAGTGTTCATTAGGAATTGAAGAACTTCCATTTAATTGCACTCTGAGGAAATAGTAGAGTCTAGCAGAAATATCTGATGATTTTCTCAAACTTTTTTGCTTTCCTAATCTTCTTGCTGAGGTTATTTCTCATTTTAGGTACCTGTTTGCAGTAACAGGAAATGGATTAGCCAACCAGGGTAACAACCCAGAGGTCCAGGTTGACACTAGCAAACCAGATGGAGTGATCCTCCGTCAAATCATGGCTCTTCGGGTTATGACCAGTAAAATGAAGAATGCTTACAATGGGAATGACGTGGACTTCTTTGATATCAGTAAGCATTCGTGATTTTAAAGTACAAGTTGTTCTTGTATGCTTCGTGATGAAAACAGGGGGAATGAAATCTCTATTCTATTTTTTAAAAAACAGCTGACGAAAATAGTGGAGAAGGAAGTGGAAGTGGCTGTGAGTATCAGCAGTGCATCTCAGAGTTCGAGTACAACGCCACAGACCACGCCGGGAAGAGCGCCAACGATAAAGCCGACAGCGCTGGCGCCTGTCCTGGGGAACAGCCCTGCCTCCTCGCTGTCCTCTGCATCTTGTTCCTCCTGCTTATGCAGAGAGAGTGGAGATAATTCTCAAACGCTGAGAAAAAGTGTTCATCATCAAAGAGTTAAAAGGCACCGGTTATCACTTTTATACCATTCTAGTGACTTTGCTTTTTAAATGAATGGACATCAATGTACAGTTTTTACTATGTGGCCACTGGTTTAAAAAAATGCTGACTTTGTTTCTTCATTGAGTTTTGAGGGGAAAAGGGGCTTGTATGTTAAGTTGGCTCCTCCTTCCTCAAAATCTTGTTAAACGTGGCTAACAGTGTAGGTACAGAACTGTAGTTAGTTGTGCATTTGTGATTTTATCACTCTATTGTTTGTTTGTTTGTTCTTTTCTCATTTTGTTTGTGGGTTTTTTTTTTCCAATTATGATGTCACCTTGTTTCTTACAAGAAAACCAGGGTCCTTTCTTGGCATGTAACATGTACGTATTTCTGAAATATTAAATAGCTGTACAGAAGCAGGTTTTATTTATCATGTTATCTTATTAAAAGAAAAAGCCCAACAAGCAGCAAAATTTCCATCTATCCCTGTTATTTTAGTTGCCTTACCTGGAGAGAAGTGGAGGTGATTTGGGGTTTATAATTATTATTAAGTTGGGACAGAATATGAAGGCACAAGTGGGCTTCTGAGCCACTTGTCAAATAGTATTCAAGCATAAATCCAAGAAGAAGGTTACACATATTTCATTTATATCTGGATTAGAAGAGACTGCAGACTACCCATTTTGGTTGGAGTTGAAATACATAAGCTAAGATATAGATCCGTTTTCTTGAACCCACTTAAAGTGTAATTCATGTAGAAAAAGATTTCTTGATAGTCTCCCTTGAAAGATAGAAGATTGAGGATGTCCCAGTTATCACATGTTCACACTTAGATTTGGGGGTGTATTTCTTAAAACCAGGCAGGTTAGAAAGCCACACGGTGTGCTAATTTTCATGTCCACAATGACCCTCTTTGAATCAATATGTGTATCCCAATGGCAGCAGTAAGTGACCAACAATCTCAGTCCACCTTGTTACAGTGGTCCAGATTTCAAACCCAACCATAAATAGGAAGCTGTCCCAGGAGCTAGTTAGAATTGGGGTACAACCTGGGCTCAGGGAATAGTTGTCAACACTCAAGAAAAGTTTTTGTCTGCGCATGTGTATTTGCATTTGTTTTGGATCCCAGCTTTTGTTTTAAGAAAGTATAGGGAGTCTTGGAATCTTTTTTTCTTGCCCAGCCCCACCTTATCAGTAAAGCAGAGGTCTTAACAGTGGTTTACAGCTGTGTACTTCCCATATCAGCCAAGTAACCCACTTTGGGAAGGACTTTGTGTCCAGAGTTTTTCATGTTTTTGGGGGGGAGGATGGGGGTAGGTAAAGCTGAGAAGACTACATCTTAGCAGTGACCTTTAGCCACATGGGTGAACTGGCAAAGGCCACATGTGTTGTCCCAGGCCAAAGACTTAACAACTGCCTTGGCCCCTTGGGAACCCTTTTCTTGTTTCCTTACCAAATGACAGCTCATAAAACTATGAGAATGTAACAAATCACGTTCAAAGAAGTTCCTGAAAGTCTTCAGAAAGACAAATTCTGCAAGTCTCTTCCTGCTTTCGACAGCCATTAAGATGCCAACCAATTCTATAGAACCTAAAGCCCACAAAGAGGTTGTTTGTGTTATTGTTCAATCTTCAGTTGTAAGAGTAATTCTCTATTTTTATATTGAAACATAATTACTTGATAGCTCAGGGTCTACATTTCATTCAACTTTTTACACCAAATTATGCAGAATGGTCAAAATGGAATATTGGGGGCTGTTGTAAACAGAGGCTTAATTTTATTAGAAGTAGCCAGTTATTTATTAAAGCATGATGTTAATAAAATAGGCATATTCTGGCTGGTGTGTATAGTGTTTTTTTTTTGTTTTTTTTTTGTTTTTTTTTTTTAACAAATCACAGAAGACAAACTTGAAAAAGCACTCCATTTATATATGAGGAAAAATAGATTGTAAATAGCTAAACTGCCTTGTGAGAACTTGGAAAATGTGCTGATACTTAGTAACTACCTCAGTTGTGAGGAATTTCCTTTTTAGCTTAGCCTGCCATTACTTTTACTTGGTAAAAATGAATCTGGTCTCCAAAATATGGCTCAAAGAGTTATCCCCATAGACCTCGTTAGATTGTTCTTAATTTAAAACCTTGAACTCTACCCAGCTGTTTTCTTTCAGTCAAGTTCTCTAAATCAATAACATTTTCAGAATTAAATATTCCTGAAGGTTCTTCTGACTTGCTCATTTGTTTTCTTTCTTTGCATTTTTACCTGTTACCCTTTTATTATTTAAATTGTCTCTTGCTTTTGAACTTGAACTATGAAATAAACAAATCATAGGTTTTTTTCCATTCAGGTCTGACTGGATAACTCTTGACTTCTAACCAGTCAGCAAGGCTCATTCCTACTCCCCAAAAAAGAATAAAGGCAAGATGAATATTTAAAATCTTAAGAGTATGAGATAGACTAAAAGTCTTATTAGGAAAAGACCCAACTTTTCCAAAGTTAATAGCATGTGAAGGGGTTGTGTTTTATAAAGTCATTAATAAGTTATTTTTCTCTCAAACACTTCACCTTCTCTGTACTTTAAAAAAAATTACAACTTCAGATTTATATTTTATTTCAAACTAGTAATTAGACCTATTTTGATTAAAAGACACTGCAAAGAATGACTTAAATTTTTATTTATTTTTTATTTATTTTTTGAGACAGAGTCTCACTATGTCACCCTCAGTAGAGTGCGGTGGCATCACAGCTCACAGCAACCTCAAACTCCTGGGCTCAAGCTATTCTCTTGCCTAAGCCTCCTAAGTAGCTGAGACTACAGGCACCTGCCACAATGCCCTTAAATTTTTAAACTTTAGCTACTGAGTGTTTGAAACCTAACAATTGATGTGAAGAAGAAATTGTCATTTGCAATTACAGAACAAAATAAAAACGGATGCAGATGGTGGTATACAAACTTCTACTTCTCCTTTTGTGTGAGCAAAATATGTCTGTCTACACAGCCAAAGGATAATAAGTTAATAATAATAGTTATCTGCTAGTGGAAGGTGTGTGTGTGATTTCACTGTTAAGCAAATACTGCACTATCAAATACATTTTTCTACTTTTTAAAGAATAACAGAAAAGTACTCAGAAAATTCTCCCAACTTATAACTTAGTGGGAGAAAATACAATTCTGCATTCCATAATACACTCAACAAATTTAGCTTCTACTTTTTTATAACTCCTAATTCTTCTCAAATTCCTTTTTATGTATGTAAAAGAAAACTCCAAAAGATGACATATGTTAACAAGAATTCTAGTCCATTAGTGAGCCAAATGCCACATAGCATTGCTTATCTACTTTTTACTACATTTTGGCCCAGATTAATCTAGGTAGTTTTTCAAGAAATAAACATTGACTAGAATAAGGAGCAATTTGGCTTTATAGTGTTATAATCCCAGAGTGCATGGTTAGGATGCTCGCTCATTTTTGGTAGTTTGTTTTCCCGTCATCACCAGTGAAGACATTGGACAAAGCAATTGGGAAGATGCTCTCAGAACACAGTCCATTAGTACCGTGGTTTATGCTTGGGAATGCTTCAAAGGAGCTGTTGTGACCTGGAATTCATTCCTATCCTTTTAGGATAAAATACTTTTGATGGGCAGCTCCTGTGGCTCAGTGAGTAGGGCGCCGGCCCCATATGCCGAGGGTTGCGGGTTCAAACCCAGCCCTGGCCAAACTGCAACAAAAAAATAGCTGTGCGTTGTGGCGGGTGCCTGTAGTCCCAGCTACTCGGGAGGCTGAGACAAGAGAATCGCTTAAGCCCAGGAGCTGGAGGTTGCTGTGAGCTGTGTGATGCCACGGCACTCTACCAAAAGGCCATAAAGTAAGACTCTGTCTCTATTAAAAAAATAAATAAATAAATACTTTTGATGTGTCCTCAAGCTCAGATGCCTTGAAGCAACTTTATCCACTACACAAAATAGAGATGAGGGTTTTAGAAAATGTTTATTAACTAGACCTTGGTTACTGCATCCAATGGTCAAGGAGTCATTAGAATATGCAAATAATTGTCCCAAGTTCAGTTTTCATGTAAACTTCAATTTTTATGAATCATTGTTTATTTTAGTTTTGGTGTTTTATTGAGACAATCTTACTCAGGTGCCCTTGGTAGAGTACCAAGACATCATAGCTCACATCAACCTCAAACTCTTGGGGTCAAGAAATCCTCTTGCCTCAGTCTCCCAAGTAGCTGGAACTACAGGTGCCCACCACTACCCCTAGCTGGTTTTTGCATTTTTAGTAGAGATGGGGTCTGACTCTTGCTCAGGCTTGTCTCAAACTCCTGAGCTCAGGCAATCTACTTGCCTCGGCTTCCCAGAGTACTATGATTGCAGGTGTGAGCCACCGCTCTGGGCCTATAAATCAGTGTTTGAAGAGAGTTCATCATTAATCAGTAAAATCTATAAAAATGCATTTCTCAGCAAGAGTGTCCATGTATGGAATTAAATGTACATTTCACTCTTGACATTTCTTAAATGTTAGGAATTCTGTAAAAAAGCATAAGATGGATGAAAAAGATCTTCATCCATCAATCCAACCAGGTAAAAGCTGTTGAGAAATGGTAAGTGTGGTTAAAGAGTGAAGATAAAGGATTGTGTGTGATGACCCAAGAAGGGTTTCCTGATCTTGTTCTCTGGTCTTTGGGGAAGCCTTTGGCAACAGCTTCCTTGCCACTCTGCTATTCTTAATCCTTGTGTTTCTTGCATGATAATCCTCTGTGTGTGTATGCACGTGCACGCACAGAAACCCATACACACAGATTCACTGATTTTTTTGTGTATTTTCTTTCTTTCTTCCTCCCCCCCACCTTTTTTTTTGAGAGAGAGAGTCTCAAGCTGTCGCCCCGGGTAAAGTGCCATAGCATCACTGCTCACAGCAACCTCCAACTCTTGGGCTTAAGCAATTCTCTTGCCTCAGCCTCCCAAGTAGCTGGAACTACAGGCGCGTGCCACTACGGTGGCTATTTTTTTTTTTTAATTTTAATTTTTATTTGGATATGGAACACAAAGCACAACTGTCCGGTGAGGTCACAGGGCTGTGAACAACTGAAATACTCTGCTGAGTAACAGGGTAAACGGAGCTCCAGTGGTGCAATCGGTTAGCGCATGGTACTTATATAACAGTATTAGTAATGCCGGGGTTGTGAGTTCAAGCCTCACCTGGAGCATATCTTTTATTTATTTATTTATTTATGTTTGAGACAGAGTCTTAATATGTTGCCCTCAGTAGACTGCTGTGGCGTCACAGCTCACAGCAACCTCAAACTCTTGGGTTTAAGTGAGTCTCTTATCTCAGCCTCCCAAGTAGCTGGGACTACAGGCCCCGCCACAACACCTGGCTATTTTTTGGTTATGGTTGTCGTTGTTTGGCGGGCCCGGGCCAAATTCAAACCCATCAGCTGCGGCATATGTGGCTGGCGCCTTAGCCACTTGAGCAACAGGCGCCGAGCCTTGTATATTTTCAAGCAGTCCTAGGTAGACTTTACCCTGACACTTACATGCTGTCAGTAGTGTGTGCTTGGGGAATGAAGACTAATTTTAATAATAGCCAAAGGGAAACAAAATTAGAAAAGTAAGTCCCCTGCCAAGAAAAAGAAAACATGCACATATAAAATGCATTCCAGAGCCCAAATTGGATTTCTTAGATTTACCACTACCTGGGTTTGCTCTTTTGCATCACCATACATAACCTCAAGCTGACTGTAACTCGCTGTTTTGGTGCCCGGTTGCCCACAAAGTCACGTTCACTGCTAGTGGGTGATTTTCTGCGCATGCGCAGTAGGTTTTTGGTCGTCTTAACAGTGCGTTTGTTTCTAACGGTCTTCTCACCTCTTTTTAAGTTAATGAAAAATGGTTTTACACTGATACTCCAGTTTTGAATACTTTGTGAAAAATTCTGGGAGCAGCAACAGTCATTTCAACAGTTTTATCGAAAGAAACAAAGAACCTGTGGGTCTGGCACTAAAGCTAGACCTCATTGATTCTCTCACACAGTCCTGCAGATGAGTCAAAGGATGTGAAAAAGGTAACTTGGCTGAGGGTGATGCCCAGACACCAAATGCAAGAAAGAGATTTGGAGCAAACAATCTAGAGCAGATGTTTTTCAACCTTTTTTATCTTACAGCACTCTAGAACCAATAAGCTTCCATGGCACACTTAAATTATGTTGATCAAAAAAATGAGTAAAAGGCAGGTGCAGGGTTGCGCCTGTGGCTCAAAGGGGTAGGGCTCTGGCCCCATATGCCAGAGGTGGCAGGTTCAAACCCAGCCCTGCCAAAAACTGCAAAAAAAAAAAAAAAAGCCAGGTGCAGTGGGTCACGCCTGTAATCCTATCACCGTGGGAGACCAAGGTGGGTGGATTGCCTCAGCTCACAAGTTCCAGACCAGCCTGAGCCAGAGGGAGACCCCCCATTTTTAAAAGTAGCTGGGTGTTGTGGCAGCCGCCTGTAGTCCCAGCTACTCAGGGGGCTGAGGCAAGAGAATCACTTGAGCCCAGGAGTTTGAGGTTGCTGTGAGCTGTGATGCCATGCACTCCAGCAAGGGTGACAAAGTGAGACTTTGTAAGAATGTACTTACTGTGCTTTGAACTTCTTTCAAGAATACTTTAATTAATAATATTTAGAGATTATTGCAGCATACGTAGGATCCTCTCACTGCACACCAGTGCGAGGCAGCACACAGATTCAAAATAACTGGTCTAGTGTCAGTCAGATTTCAAGCGCCACTTTGCCTTCATTCTTTTTACAGTTATTCCATGTTGTCTGAATCATTGGGAAGGACAAAGCTTGTGAAGCTCGCAACTCAGAAGGGTCAGGGTAATGGCTACAGGAGGCACTGGGTGACCTAGGTGTGGGTGAAGGAGTCAAGGCTCCTTGGTTGGTGAGCTCAAGTGATCCTATGTGGGGACTATGTGTCACCTGGGTGCTGGTTTTGTAATAACTGGTATTAATTGCAATACTGTCCACCCTCTCCAGGGCAACCTCGTATGACCCTGAGTGAAAGGATTCTGGGTGTGTCCCAGCAGCTGCAGTGCTGGGAAAGGTCAACTCACTAAACCAGCGGTTCTCAACCTATGGGTCGCAACCCCTTTGGGGGTCGAACAACCCTTTCCCAGGAGTTGCCTGAATACATCCTGCATATCAGATATTTACATTAGGATTCATAAAAAAATTACAAATTACTTCATAACAAAATTACAGTTATGAAGTAGCAATGAAAATAATTTTATAGTTGGGGGTCACCACAACATGAGGAACTGTATTAAAGGGTCACAGCAATAGGAAGGTTGAGAACCACTGCAGTAAACACTCAAGCAAATCCAATCTAAGAAACATACCACCCACCTAATCAGCTGGGGCTCTGCGGGGAGGTAATACATCCTGGGATGAGAGGTTTGTGTTACATGTACTCTGGGCTTCTTAAATGATCCTCAAAAAAAAAAAAAAAAAAAGATCCTCAACAAAATTCCATCTTAACATCTACACCTGTGTCAGAGACTGGACACAGAAAACAGGGATAAACAGGTGCTGTTCTAGATGGGGCATGTAACTAAGTCTTTCCCCCTGGACTGGTCTTAGTGCACACTAGAAAAGACAACATCTATTTATTTTTTGAGACACAGTCTCACTCTGTCGCCCTGGGTAGAGCGGTATGACATCACCATAGCTCACAGCAACCTCAGACTCTGGGCTCAAGCGATCATCCTGCCTCAGCCTCCCAAGTAGCTGGAACTGCGGGCACCTGCCACAATGACCTGCTAGTTTTTCTTTTTCTTTTCTTTTTCTTTTTTTTTTTTTTTTTTTAGAAAGCCTCAAGCTGTCACCCTGGGTAGAGTGCTGTGTCATCACAGCTCACAGCAACCTCCAACTCCTGGGCTCAAGTAGCTGGGACTACAGGCGCCCACCACAATGCCTGTCTATTTTTGGGTTGCAACCGTCATTGTTGTTTGGTGGGCCCAGGCTGGATTTGAACCCACCAGCTCAGGTGTATGTGGCTGGTGCCTTAGCTGCTTAAGCCACAGGTGCTGAGCCTAGTTTTTCTATTTTTAGTAAACACAGGGTCTTACTTTGCTCAGGCTGGTCTTGAACTCCTGAGCACAATCTATCCACCTGCCTCGGCCTCCCAGAGTGCTAGGATTACAGGCGTGAGCCACTGCCCAGGGCCAGAAAAGACAACATCTAGAAACAAAATCTGTGCTAATAGGAAGAAGAGATTTTTGACTTGCGATTTCCTACCCAGGAACGAAAATAGCTTGTGTTGGTTGTTTCCTGAACACACACCCGGCATGCACATTAGACAGTTGTGTGTTGAACAAAATGAGAGAGGTTTGGGAGTACTCAAGGCTCTGGTGTTGGCCCTCCACCTTGACAGAGAGGAGCAGCAAGGTCAGCGGGAACTGCGGGCTCCACCTCCAAGGCAAAGCCTCCGTCCAGAGGGCTGGGGCTTGGCAGTGGTGCCCCAGAGAGGGCTCAGGGTGGAGATCAGGAGAGCCTGTGTACCCCAGTGACTGTTCTCTGATGACACAGATTACCACTTCCCGACCAGATCTAAGGGAGGATCCCACATTCACCAGAGTCATCTATTCTAATCCTTCGTTTTCGAATCTCAGTATGTCACCGTGGAAAGATTTGTTCTCTTTCCAGCTGAGAAGAGTGCCCTTAAGACAGAGCATTTTCTGTTTTTCTTTTCTTTTTTGAGACAGTCTCACTCTGTGGCCCTGGGTAGAGTGCCATGGCGTCACAGTTCACAGCAACCTCAAACTCAAGCTGTCCACTTGCCTCAGCCTCCCAAGTAGCTAGGGACTATAGGTGCCCACCACAACACCCGGCTAGTTTTCTATTTTTAGTGGAGACAGGGTCTCACTCTTGCTCAGGATAGTCTTGAACTCATGAGCTCAAGGGATCCACCCACCTCAGCCTCACACAGTGCTAGGATCACAGACATGAGCTGCCATGCCCAGTCCATTTTCTGTCTTTCAAAGGACACAACATTCCTTTCAATTCAACATTGATGCCATCCGTAACTCCCCTCTTCTCACCACTGGCCTGATGTGTGTTCCCTTTCTCCATCCCCACCTTTAGGCCATGACCTTTGCAAGACCCACTCCTCTTCTCTACCTCCCTTCTTTGGGCCTGGCTGCCATCTATTCAGAGATAGTCTCTGAATTAGGTTTTGGCTTTCTGGAAATATGGTTTAATGGAGATTCGTACTTCTCCAATAGTGACCAAGAGCTTAATGCAGTGGCAGAACAGAATCTCCTTTCAGACAATTACTCCCACATTCTAATGGTCACACTTGGCCTTTCTTCTTCTTCTTCTTCTTCCTTTTTTTTTTTTTTTTTTTTTTTGCAGTTTTGGCCAGGGCTGGGTTTGAACCCGCCACCTCCAGCATATGGGGCTGGCGCCCTACTCCTCCGTTGAGCCACAGGCGCTGCCCTGGCCTTTCTTCTTTAAGAGATTTGCCCTCACTTTTCCCACAGTGTCTGGTTAGGCTGTCAACTGAAGATTTTACCCCAGGCTCCTGCAACTCAGTGGGGAACGCATTCCTGTCCTGTAACCCCCCACCGTGGGGTTTATCTTCAGACTGTTGATAGATACAATTTTTAAAAACAGCCAGAACTGGCTCAGAGCCTGTGGCTCAAGCCGCTAAGGCACCAGACACATACACCTGAGCTGGCTGGTTCGAATCCAGCCCAGGCCCGCCAGACAACAATGACGGCTGCAACCCAAAAATAGCCGGGCATTGTGGCAGGCACCTGTAGTCCCAGCTACTTGGGAGGCGGAGGCAGGAGAATCACTGGAGCCCAGGACTTGGAGGTTGCTGTGAGCTGTGATGCCATAGCACTCTACCCAGGGTAACAGCTTGAGGCTCTGTCTCAAAAAAACAAAAAAACAAAAGCCAGAACTTAGGGAAGGCCAAATCTAGAGCACTGGCCAAAGGATTCTATCACCAACCAGATCCTTTTGTGTGTAATATAGGTGCCAGGGAAGCTAAGTCCTCGCAGGATCCCGTCAGCATCAATGTAAGCAATTCGCTGAGAAATGCAATCTGACTATGAAAGGGGAGAGATTTTCTCTTGTGGCTCAGAAATGGGTTCCGCAGGCAGGTCTTAAGGTCGTGCTTCAAGTCTCAAGAGTCTGGCAATATGGCTAGGGTCAGCCAGTGGCCTCCCAAAGAACCTCTGTCCTTGGAAGGACCAGCACTCCTTGGAGATACCCTTTCTGCTATTTAAAAAAAAAGTCATTGGGACGGTGCCTGTGGCTCAAAGGAGTAGGGCACACGGCCCCATATGCCGGAGGTGGCGGGTTCAAACCCAGCCCCCGCCAAAAACTGCAAAAAAAAAAAAGTCATCGGTCTCCTAACTGTATTAACACATAGCGGCTGATACAAGGCTGTGACAGGAAGTCCTATCAGCCCAGTGGCAAGCCACATCATTAACTTTTATCCAACTTGCTCAAAGGTTGGGTTCTGTCATCTTGTCACCCATAATATACTTCTCTGACATCCCTGGCATGACCAGACCAAGCACAACAAAATCTGCATAATCTCAGACCTACAGATTCTGAGCCTTGGAGTTTAAAAACGAAACCCTCTTTGTAGTTAGAACGGAGTGGAAACGATGAGAAGTTCTTATATTAATATTTGGGTCTGGGAGGACCTTTTCCATTAGGGACTTAGATCTGACTCGTAGGTGGACTTCCACTGCTATTTCGCTCCTGAAGTGGAAAAAAAGGAAGGAAATGTGATAACACACTGGCAGTTGGGCATTGGAAGTAATAATGAATTGATCATTACGTCCTAGTTCCAGCCACCATCCTAAGTAATAATAATATAAGCACTATCATTTAATCCTGATAACAATCCCATGAGGCAGGGAATAAAAGCCCTATTTTCCAGATGGGTACACTGAGTCTTATAGAATTTAATGATTTTTCCCAAGATCATGGAATTAGCAAATAATATAGACCCAGGATTTTGTTCTTTTTTGTTTGTTTTTTAAGACAGAGTCTCCCTCTATGCCCTTGGTAGAGTTCTATGGTGTCACCGCTCACAACAACCTCAAACTCTTGGACTCAAGTGACTCCTGAGTAGCTGGGACTACAGGTGCCCATCACAACACTAGTTTTTCTATTTTTTGGTAAAGACAGGGTCTCATTTTTGCTCAGGCTGCCCTTGAACTCCTGAGCTCAAGGTATCCACCCAGTTGGGCCTCCCAGAGCACTAGGATTACAGGCATGAGCCACCACTCCAGGCCTAGAACCAGAATTTGAATGCAGGATCAAACTAGGGGACTCTTTGTGTCCCCTATACTAACAAATATCAAATTTTAATGTATATGTCGATCATTTAGGAATCTTTTAGAAGTACAGATTCTGGGCCAGGCATGGTGGCTCACACCTGTAATCCTAGCACTCTGGGAGGCAAGGCAGGTGGATTGCCTGAGCTCACAGGCTCAAAACCAGCCTGAGCAAGAACAAGACTTCATCTCTAAAAATAGCCAGGCATTGTGGTGGGTACCTATAGTCCCAGCTACTTGGGGGGCTGAGACAAGAGAATTGCTTCAGCCCAAGAGTTTGAGGTTGCTGTGAGCTATGATGCCACTGCACTCTACTGAGGTTGACAATGTGAGACTCTATCTCAAAAATAAATAAATAAAAGTACAGATTCTGGTTGTTTCTTGCTGGTTTGTTTGAGTTCTTTGTAGATTCTGGTTATCAATCGTTTATCAGAATATTTTCTCCCGGGTGGCACCTGTGGCTCAAAGGGGTAAGGCGCTGGCCCCATATGCTGGAGGTGGCGGGTTCAAACCCAGCCCTGGCTAAAAACTGCAAAAAAAAAAAAAAAAGAATATTTTCTCCCATTCTGAGGGTTGGCGATTTGCTCTTTTGATTGTGTCCTTGGCTGTGCTTAATTTGATCAGGTCCCATTTATTCATTTTTGTTGTTGCTGTGATTGCTTTTGGGTTTTTTTTCATGAATTCTTTGCCTAGGCCAATATATATATATATATATATATATATATATATATATATATATATATATATATATATATGTTTTTCATATATTGTATTATATAAATATCTATTTCTATGTGTGAGTTTTATTGTTTTAGAACATGAGTT
>CAUYPK010057557.1:0-56579 GCA_963574355.1 Loris lydekkerianus | reverse complement strand
AGTTTACCCAGCACCATTTGTTGAATAGGGAATCTTTTCCCCATTGAATGTTTTTAATTGGCTTGTCAAAGATCAAATAACGGTAAGTAGCTGGATCCATCTCTTGGTTCTCTATTCTGTTCCAGACATCTATTTCTCTGCTGTTGTGTGCCTGGCCTGTTTTCTTTCCCATTTTTCCATGAGCATCCTCATGTATACATCACACCCCCTTTTGTTAGAATTTCTTTATGCTAAATTTATAAAAGATAATATCTGGGTCAAAGTCTAGTATGCATATAACTTTCCTTTTTACACATATAGGCAATTGTTCCTCAAAAATATTTCTACTAATTTATACCACCATCAAATATGCCAGTTCCTAGCCAGGTATGGTGGCACATGCCAGTTACTAGACAGGATAAGGTGTGAAGATCCCTTGAGGCCAGGAGTTCGAGGTATATTTTCATGGAATACAACATATTAGACTTTTATGGCTTCTAGATTACATCGCATATTCAGAGATCCTATTCTCTTTTAGAACAATTATTATAACAAAGTTATTGAGATATAATTCACATACCATAAGATTCACCCTTCTGAAATACACAATTCAGGCTCGGCGCCTGTAGCTCAGCAGCTAGAGCGCCAGCTTCATATACTGGAGCTGGCCGGTTTGAATCCAGCCTGGGCCTGCCAAACAATAATGACAATTACAACCAAAAAACAGCCTGGCGTTGTGGTAGGCACCTGTAGTCCCAGCTACCTGAGAGGATGAGGCAAGAGAATTGCTTAAGCCGAAGAGTTTGAAGTTGCTGTGAACTGTGAGGCAATGGCACTCTACCGAGGGTGACAAAGTGAGACTCTGTCTAAAAAAAAAAATAATAAATTATTTAAGTACACAATTCAGTCATTTTATATAATTCAGAGTTATACAACCTTAACCACTTAATTTTTTTTTTTGTTTGGGATTTATTGACGGTTCAAAGAATTAGGTTACACTGATTGCATTTGTTAGGTAAAGTTCCTTTTATAATTGTGTCCCGCCCCTGAGAGGTGTGCCATACACTGTGACCCCCCCATCTCTCTCCCTCCTCCCTTCTCCCCATCTCTCAACCACTTAATTTTAATTAATTTTATATTAATTGATTTTAGGGCTGGGTGCCGTGGCTCAGCCTGTGATCCTAGCACTCTGGGAGGCTGAGGTGGGTGGATTGTTTGAGCTCAGGAGTTTGAGACCAGCTTGAGCAAGAGCGAGTCCCCATTCTCTACTGAAAATAGAAAAAGTAGCTGGTTCATCCATGCTGTGGCATATATTGGTACTTAATTCCTTTTTATGATTGAATACTATTATTTATCCATTTATCAGTTGATGGACATTTATGTTATTTCCACTTTTGGTTATTATGAATAAAGCTGCTATAAACATTTTTGTGCAAGTTTTTTTTTTTGTTTGTTTTTTGTTTTGTCGAGACAGAGTTCTACCCTGTGCCCTGAGCAAAGTGCAATAGTGTCATAGCTCACTGCAACCTCAGCCTCCCAAATAGCTGGAACTACAGGTGCCTGCCACAACACCTGACAATTTTTTTGTTAATGTTGCAGTTGTTGTTGTTTTAGCTGGCCCAGGCTGGGTTTAAACCTGCCAGCCTTGATGCATGTGGCTGGTGCCCTACCCACTAAGCTACGGGCGCTGCCCTGGAGAAATGTTTATTCAGATGCTTTCTCATTTTTAAATTGGGTTTGTTGTTATTTTTTTATTCTGCTCTTTATTTATTTTGGATACTAGAGCCTTATGAGATTTATGATTTGCAAATTTTTTTCCTGTTCTATTGCTTGTCATTTCTTTTTCTTGATAGTATCCTTTGAGGCACAAAAGTTCTAAATTTTGAAACAGTCAATTTATCTATATTATCTATAGATATTTATATTATCTTTTTTTCTATATTATCTATAGATATCTATATTATCTTTTTTTTTTTTTTTTTTTTTTTTTGCAGTTTGGCCAGGACCGGGGCTTGAACATGCCACCCTTGGCATATGGGGCTGGCACCCTACTCCCTGAGCCACAGGCGCCACCCTATCTATATTATCTTTTGTTGTTTGTGCTTTTGATATTATATTTAAGAAACTACTGCCCTATCCAAAGTCATACATGCTGGATGTGGTGGCTCATACCTGTTATCCCAGCACTTTGAGAGGCCAAGGCAGGTGGATTGCCTGAGCTCAGGAATTCAAGACCAGCCTGAGTAAAAGTGAGACCCCATCTCTAAAAAAGAGCTGGGTGTTGTGGCTGGTGCCTGTAGTTCCAACTACTTTGGAGGCTGAGGCAAGAGAATTGCTTGAGCCCGAGAGTTTGAGGTTGCTCTGAGTTATGATGATGCCACAGCACTCTACCCATAGCAACAAAGTGAGACTCTATTTGAAACAAAACAAAACAAAACAAAATCATATACATTTATTCCTATGTTTTGTTTTCTCCAAAGAGTTTTATAGTTCTAGCTTTTACTTATAGGTTTTTGGTCCATTTTGAGTTAATTATCATATAGTGTGTGAGGTAGAAACCCAACTGCATTTTTTTGCATTTGTCCCAGCACCATTAGTTGAAAAGACTATCCTTTTCCCATTTGAATTTTCCCTTTGAATTTTCTTGACGTGAGTGTTAAAAATTAATTGACCCTAAATGAGTGGATGTATTTATGAACTTTTAATTTTATTCCATTGATCTTTATGCTTATGCCAATATAACACTATCTTGATTGTTGTCATTTTCTAGTAAATCTTGAAATTGAGAAGTTTAACTCCTACCACTTTGTTCTTCTTTTCCAAAATTGTTTTGCCTTTATTTGGTCTCCTTTATTTCCATAAAAATTTGAGATTAGCTTATCACTTTCTGCAAAAAAAAAAAAAAAAAAAAAGGCGATTACTCTCCCATTCAATTTATTTATTTATTTATTTATTTTAGAGACAGGATCTCACTCACTCTATCACCAAGGCTGGAGTATAGTGGCATGATCATTGCTCATTGTAACCCACTGGGATCAAACCATCCTCCTGCCTCAACCTTCTAAGTAGCTGGGATTACAGGCATGTGCCACTATGCCCAACGGATTTTTTTTTTTTGAGACAGAGCCTCAAACTGTCACTCTGGGTAGAGTGCTGTAGCAGCACAGCTCACAGCAACCTCCAACTCCTGGGCTCAAGTGATTCTCCTGCCTCCACCTCCCAAGTAGCTGGGACTACAGGTGCCTGCCACGATACCCAGCTATTTTTTGGTTGCAGCCGTTGTTGTTGTTTGGTGGGCCCAGGCTGGATACAAACCCGCCAGCTCAGGTGTATGTGGCTGGAGCCTTAGCTGCTTGAGCCACAGGCGCAGAGCCCCAATGGATTTTTTAATGTTTTTATGGAAACAAGGTCTTGCTATGTTGCCCAGGCTGGTCTCAAACTCCTGGCTTTAAGCAATCCTCCCAACGTGCTGAAATTATAGGTGCAAGCCACTGTGCCCAGCCAACAAGTTACTTTTAGGATTAATTTGAGGTCCAGGATGAAGATGCATTCCTCTACAGCAAAGGTTCAGAACTAAGAACATCACCAGTCCTGAATCAGAGTACAATAATGTATGGATGGGTCTCCCAAATGATGTGATCTGGCTGCCAGTTCTCTTAGGGTAGTCAACTTGTTGTTCACCCTAACTCTGATATACTTTTATGATAGTATAGCCCTGTGCAGGTGCAGAAGGTCTGCTATTAGACTTCCACATTAGACAGATCCTGGGCTTTGATTTCTTGTCTCTTGAATCATCAAAACCTTTAGGTTAGCAGTGGCTCACACCTATAATCTTAGCACTCTGGGAGGCTGAGTTGGGATGTATTGCTTGAGCTCAGGAGTTCAAGACCAGCCTGAGCAAAAGCAATACCCCCATGTCTACTAAAAATAGAAAAACTAGCTGGGTGTGGTGGTTCATACCTGTAGTCCCAGCTACTCAGGAGGCTGAGGCAAGAGGATCACTTGAGCCCAAGAATTTAGGGGTGCTGTGAGCTATGATAATGCCACAGCACTTATGAGACTCTGTCTGAAACAAAACAGAACAAAACAAAACAAAAACCTGAAGGTCAGATTTCTCCAATCAGCAATTCCCTAAGAACGAAAGCAGCTCTCTTACACTGAGGAATTTTTATGTTCTAGGTATTATTTTTTGTTCTAGGCATTTGTATATATAACTCATTTAACACAGCAACTTTTCTATCAACCCCATTGGCCAGAACTAAATCACATGGGGTTTTTATGGCCAAAGAAGGAGAAAATAGGTATTTGGACTCTGAAAGACAGATATTTTAACTAACAAACTCTATCACAGAAAGCAGCCTTGTGTTTGATGTGTGCCTGAGTCTTTAAACCTTAAGTTCATTGGAAAGGAATCTGAGGGAGAAAAGGTCCAGCTTATTGTATAAGTGACTGACTAATCATTAGGTGGAATCCCCAAGGCTTCTGTGTGTGTGTGTGTGTGTTAGTAGAGATGTGATAAGAAGAAAATTATATACTCAGTTTTCCAGTTAACATTGCTACTCAACAAACCTTTATCTTTTTGTTTTAAAATAATAACAATCATTTATTTTGCTCACAAATCTTTAATTGGGGGAGGGTTCCATAGGAATGGCTCATCTATGCTCTAGGCTGTCTAGAGACTCAGCTGGTAAGACTTAACAGCTGAGGGTGACTTGGCAGCTGAGACTGGGATTATCTGTAGCCCTTCTCATAAACATGTCTGGTGGTTGATGCTGGCTGTCAGACTGGACTTCACTTGGTGCTGTCATGTGAATTTTCCATGTACTTACTTGGACTTTCTCACATCATAATGGCTAGGTTTTAAAAGTGAGCATCCCAGGGCAGCTCCTGTGGCTCAGTGGGTAGGGCGTCAGCCCCATATACCAAGGGTGGTGGGTTCGAACCTGGCTCCAGCCAAACTCCAACAAAAACATAGCTAGGCATTGTGGAGGGCGCCTGTAGTCTCAGCTACTGGGGAGGCTGAGGCAAGAGAATCACCTAAGACCAGGAGTTGGAGGTTGCTGTGAGCTGTGATGCATGGCATTCTACCAAAGGTAACATAGTAGGACTCTGTCTCAAAAATAAATAAATAAATAAAAGTGAGCATCCCAAGAGGCCAAGCCAGAAACTGTGTTTTTATAATCTATCCTTGTAACCCATTTAGAGTCATGATGCAGTCACAAAGACTTTCTCAAGTTCAAGGAGAGGAGACATAGACTCCACCACTTAAGGGAAGTTTCAGAAAATTGGGATCATGTGTGAAAATCACCAGCACTTGGTGTCTACATATATACAGCCTTGAAGTCCCTGTTTTGACCCTCTATTAATGTTTCAGTATAGAGAATGGTGTCTGAACTGTGGTAGCCACTAACTTGCAATGATGAGCTTACATTGGTAACTCACTACAAACAGCTTGGCAAGATTTCATAACCTTGGCATATCAGTGTCCCACAGCTTTGTTCTTGTCAAGGTGTGGCAGTCATTTTTGTTATTTCATGGTTTGTGTGCTGTCACCAGAATGTCACAGTTTCAATTAGAGCAAAGAATAAATATTAAATTTCTTGTTAAACTTGGCAAGAGCAGAAGTGAAATCAGAGACATGTTAGTCCACGTTTATGGGAATAATACCATGAAGAAAAGGGCAGTATGGGCGGCGCCTGTGGCTCAAAGGAGTAGGGCTCTGGCCCCATATGCCGGAGGTGGTAGGTTCAAACCCAGCCCTGGCCAAAACTGCAAAAAAAAAAAAAAAAGAAAGAAAGAAAGAAAAGAAAAGAAAAGAAAAGAAAAAAAAAGGGCAGTGTACAAATGAATTAAACGTTTTTCTGAGGGGAGAGAAAGTGTCACTAAGGAAGAGAGGTCAGGGCAGCTGTGATGAGCAGAACTGATGAAAATATTTAAAAATTTGTCAAATTCTGTGTCAGAATTGTCGTTACTGTAAGAAGCATAGTAGACGAAGTAAACATCAATAGAGAAACAGAAAAATCTTTTTCTTTTCTTTCCTTTCTTTCTTTCTTTCTTTCTTTTTTTTTTTTTTGAGGAGGAGTGTCACTCTGTTGTGACAGCAGCCTCAAACTTCTGGTCTCAGGAGATCCTCTTGCCTCTGGAAAGTGCCAGAATACAATGAAGTAATAGACACTAAGTTTGAGGGAACATAATTGTGACCCAAGAATACTATACCTAGCTAACCTGTACTTCATATGCAGTGCAATAGAAAGTATTGTCATATATTCTTCACTCATTCAAGGACTCCAAAAATATACTATTTTTATATACTCTGTAGAAAAATATAACTCAGAGAAGTGTCCTAGTGGACCTCCATATTACTTAACTTGAAGAAACTTTGAATATAAAGAGTGAAGTTAAAATAAAATAAAAAGGGCCAGGGCATAGTGGCTCCTGGCTGTAATCCTAGCACTCTGAGAGGAAGAGGTGGGTAGATTGCTTGAGCTCAGGAGTTTGAGACTAATCTGAGCAAGACTGAGGCCCCATCACTGCTAAAAATAGAAAAAGTAGGCAGACATTGTGGCAGGCACCTGTAGTCCCAGCTACTTGGGAGCCTGAGGCAAGGAGATCAACTAACCCTAAGAGTTTGAGGCTGATGTGAGCTATGACACCATGGCACTCTAGCAAGGGCACAGACTGAGACTTTGTCTCAAAAATAAACAAGTAGATAGAAGTGAATGATAATTAAATAATTCAATTGAATCTAAATGAGTTATAATAAAAACATTTAAATAAGTTTCCATGCTTATTTACTCAAAGCTTTCTTGAGAAAAAGAAACAAGAAAAGAAAGATAGAATTCTTTGCTCCCTGCTTTTAAATGAAGCTCCCTCTTGACAAAAACACCTACTCAGATACTGTTATGCCCAGTAGTTCCCCAGAGACCACACAGTCAGACAAGCTGAATTTGCAAAGGAGTCCTTTATCGAAGAGCCGGCAGCAACTGCCTCAGTGTCCCAAAGAAGGATTTCTGAGACCAGTCCCAAATGCTTAAGGTGTCGGGTTTTTAAGGCTTGGTCTTCATCCTGATTGGCAGGCTGTCCAGGTGCATCCGGGTAGGGTAGCAAGCAAGCATTGTACAGAAGCAGAATTCTGCAGTTAGTTAGTCATACGTCATACGTCTTTGTTTTCATATTTTCCCCTGTACATCTTAGTTTCAGTACTTCCCCCCATACATCTTAGTTTCAGCATTTTCCCCACCTGGTATTGTTTAAAAAGTCAGTTCGGGTACAATTGGTACCTCCTGGTCTGTTTTCCAGGCAGTTAGCCAAGCAAGGAAGTTGGAGTGAACTAGAAGCAAAAAATTAATTAGTACTTTCCCATCTATCTTGGGAGTGAACTAGACTTATTTCATTTTTTTTGAAAACTTGCGGTCAAGAAATTTGCCCAGAGTTAGCCCAGGAGTTAACTGGTATTTTTCCATTATAGCCTAGGCCTGAAATCTTTCTGCCTTAGCCGAGGCCCACTAGGCCTAAAAATTCTTGAAAATGTTTAACCATAAAGCAGAGGTGGGAAGAAATCAGCCCTCACAGTTTGGACTATGTACCACAGCTGCATCATCAACTGCCATTTGTGACTCAAGCCAAGTAACAAGCAAAAGGTGAACCTCAATGTCTGCAGTAATCAACTTGATAGGAAGTCAAGGGAATTCAAACACAACCATCCAACATTACTTGGTTCAGGCCTTTTTATTCAGAACACTATAATTTTTCACAATCTTTGCCTTGAAATTTAGTTCTTAGACATATCCCTTCCTGTGGATTCTTTTTCTTTTATTTCAGATTAATATGAGGGTACAATTAGTTTACAATATTTGCATTTGTTAGGTAAAGTCCTTGTTGTAGATGTGCCATATACCCTTATGTTGTGCCAATTAGGTGAGAGCACATCCTCTCTCCTTCCCTCTCCCTCTCCCTACTTCCCCCAACTTGAAGTGAATTGAGTTTTTCTCTTTATATGTGCATGTATTAGTTCATCTACTGGCTTCATATTAGTATTGAGTACATTAGATATTGTCTTTTCCATTTTTGTGATACTTTACTGAGAAGAATGTGTTTCAACTCCATCCTGGTTAATACAAAAGATGAAAAGTCTCTTTTTATGGCTGAATAGTATTCCGTGGTATACCTGTAACACAGTTTGTTAATTCCTTCCTGCGTTGGTGGGCTTTTAGGTTGTTTCCACATCCTTGCAATTGTAAACTGAGCAGCGATAAACAATCTAATATAAATGTCCTTATGATGAAATGATTTTTTTTTCTTCTGGGTAGATGCTTAGTAATGGGATTGCAGGATCAAGTGGAAGATCTATTTTGAGTTCTTTGAGGATTCCCCATACTTCCTTCCAAAGAGGCTGTATTAGTTTGCAGTCCCACCAGCAGTGTAAAAGTGTTCCCGTCTCTCCACAGCCATACTAGCATCTGCAGCTTTGGGATTTTATGATGTGGGTCATTCTTACGGGGGTTAGATGATATCTCAGGGTGGTTTTGATTTGCATTTCTCTGATGATTAGGGATGATGAGCATTTTTTCCTATCTTTATTGTCCATTTGTCTGTCTTCTTCAGAGAAGATTCTTTTCATGTCTGTTGCCCAGTGTCCTGTGGATTCTTCAAAAGTCTCTCATCATGTCATTATTTATTTATTTATTTACAGACAGAGTCTCACTATGTTGCCCTCAGTGCTGTGATGTCATAGCTCACAACTACCTCAAACTCTTGGGCTTAAGCGATTCTCTTGCCTGAGCCTCCCAAGTAGCTGGAACTATAGGCACCTGCCACAACGCCTGGCTAATTTTTTGTTGCAGTTGTCATTGTTGTTTAGCTGGCTCAACAGCTCAAACCTGCCAGCCTCAGTGCATGTGGCTGGCACTGTAACCACTGTGCATGGATGCCAAGCCTCATCAGGTCATTCTGAGGGTAAGATATGTTCCAGAAGTATGATGAAAAGAATGCTAGACCTCATCAGGATACCTGGATTCTAGTCCAGCTTTGGAGAGTGATTCTTGGGGTAGTGATAAAAATACTTACTGGAGCCTTAGTGTCTTTATCCCTCATTACTTCAGTCAAGGACAAATGAATCAATGGATGCAAAAATGCATTATACACTCTAAAATACTATATAAAGGTAAAACATAATTGTTACTCTTTTATCTTGGAATCACCATTAATCTTTTTTTTTTTTTTTTTTGAGACAGGATCTCACTTTGTTGCCCTCAGTAGAGTGCTATAGCATCGCTGCTTACAGCAACCTCAAACTCTTGGGCTTAAGTGATTCTCTTGCCTCAGCCTCCCGAGCAGCAGGGACTACAGGTGCCTGCCATAATGTCTGGCTATTTTAAGAGACGGGGTCTTGGGGTGGCGCCTGTGGTTCAAAGGAGTAAGGCGCTGGCCCTCTATGCCGGAGGTGGCGGGTTCAAACCCAGCCCTGGCCAAAAAAAAAAGAGACGGGGTCTCAAAAAAAAAAAAGAGAGAGAGAGAGACAGGGGTCTTGCTCTTGTTCAGCCTGGTCTCCAACCTATGAGCTCAGGCAATCCAACCTGCCTTGGCCTCCCAGAATTCTAGGATTATAGCATGAGCCACCATGCCTGGCCCATTAAATCAATCTTAATAGCTCAGCACTCTTTACTTACCTTTAAGATTAGTATCAATTTCAGTTCCTTCCTTCCTTCCTTCCTTCCTTCCTTCTTTCCTCTCTTTCTTTCTGAGACAGCGTCTCACTATGTTGCCCTCAGTAGAGTGCCTTGCCATCACAGCTCACAGCAACCTCAAACTCTTAGGCTTGAGAAATTCTCTTGCCTCAGCCTCCCTAGTACCTGAGACCACAGGTGCCCATCACAGCACCCGGCTGTTTTTTGTTGCAGTTGTCATTGTTGTTTAGCTGGCCTGGGCTGAGTACAAATGCCAGCTTGAGTGTATGTGGCCAGCGCCCTACCCACTGAGCTATGGGGACCACCTCAATGTCAGTTTCTTTATTATCATGTATTGAAAAAGTATCAGACATTTTCTGAGATTTAAGCCGTATCTTCCCTGAAATAAGCAGAGGTATCTTATACCTTTATATTTCTTTCTCCATTTTCCAGGAACCTGGAACTCATATGCTGTCCTTCACCCTTCTATCAATCAGTAAGATGACCAACCAATGGGTGGATAGTGCACGGGTATATGGGCACACTACTTGGGGGTGCAAAACAACATCAGTCTTTAACCTTGCAAATGCAAACTATAGACTCTAAACTGTTGATACCCCCAATACATAAATAACCTCTGGGGGAAAAATCAGTAAAATGAGACAATAAACTAACATATATTAACATACCACTGTTGTCCCTAATGTGTTATCCTTAACTGGGGTAGTTCCATTTCAAAAGAAATATTTTATCATTAAATAAAGTTCATGTTACTCCCTGTACCAAGAAAATTTTTGTATGTGTTCACCTGGCAAAATTCTATTTATCCTTCGAGTCCCACTTCTTTTGCCACCTTCTCAGTGAAAACTCTCTAGACCTTCCTGAGAGAGTTGCCCTTTCCTCCTATGGATCTCCATCACCCTTTGCACTCTCTGTTATCCTGTCACTTTAAGGATTAGAATATGTTTTGATGGGAAAATAATATATATGGAGTTGCTCGGTATTCCTGGGAATAAAGGGAGTAGGGGGTTAGGAGGTGAGACCCAGAGAAGCCTAGATGCAGGTACAACTGTTTGTAGTAAACAAGGACAGGAGTTTGTAGTGAAGTTTACTCCAGAGACACGAGCAAGATAAAGGAGATACTTTTATTTATTTATTCATTTTGAGACAGAGTCTTACTTTGTCACCTTCAGTTGAGTGCAGTGGTGTCCTAGGTCATAGCAACCTCAAACTCTTGGGCTCAAGTGATGGGCTTGGGCTCTTGCCTCAGCATCCCAAGTAGCTGGGACTACAGGTGCCCACCATGACCGCCGACTATTTTTTAGAAATGGGTTCTCGCTCTAGGTCAGGCTGGTCTCGAACTTGTGAGCTCAGGCCACCCACTTGCCTTGGCCTCCCAGAGTTCTAGGATTACAGGTGTGAGCCACCTCGCCCAGTCCTACATTATCATTTTAAAAGAAATCCAAAAAATAAAATAGGCTTGGCGCCTGTAGCTCAAGCGGCTAGGGCGCCAGCCACATACACCAGAGCTGGCGGGTTTGAATCCAGCCTGGGCCTGCCAAATAACAATGACAACTACAACCTAAAAATAGCCAGGCGTTGTAGTGGGCACCTGTAGTCCCAGCTAGTTGGGAGGCTGAGGCAAGAGAATTGATTAAGTCCAAGAGTTTGAGGTTGCTGTGAGCTGTGATGCCACTGTACTCTACCCAGGGCAACAGCTCGAGACTGTCTAAAAAAAAAAGTCAAAAAATAAAATAAAGTGAAAAGGCCAGGCATGGTGGCTCACGCCTATAATCCTAGCACTCTGGGAGACCAAGGAGGATAGATAGCTTGAGCTTACCGGTTTGAAATCTGCTTGAGCAAAAACTGAGACCCCATTTCTACTAAAGAAATAGAAAAAAAGGGTGGCGCCTGTGGCTCAAAGGAGTAGGGTGCCGGCCCCATATGCTGGAGGTGCGGGTTCAAACACAGCCCCGGCCACAAACTGCAAAAAAAAAAAAAAAAAAGCTGAGGAGGATCATTTGAGCCCAAGAGTTGGAGGCTGCAGTGACGCCATGGCACTCTACCCCGGGTGACAGCTTGAGACTCTGTCTCAAAAAAAAAAAAGTGAGATAAATTCAAGCACTGTAGAAATAAATAACATGAAAGGGGTAAGCTGGGTACAGTGGCTCACACCTGTAATCCTAGCACTCTGGGAGGTGGAGATGGATTGCTTGAGCTCAGGAGTTTGAGACCAGCCTGACCAATAGCGAGACCCTGTTGCTACTAAAAAACGGAAAAACCAGCTGGGTATTGTGGCACATGTGTCTAAAGGCTGAGACAGGAGGATCGTTTGAATTGAGAAGTTTGAGGTGGCAACGAGCTACAGTGATGCACGGCAACAGAGTGAGACTCGGACTCTAAAAAAAAAAAAAGAAAGAAAGAAATTCCCCCAAGTCCCAGAAATAACACTAGTAATCACTACAATTTGTAGAGTATCATAGTATATAGCTCAGTAATAAACTGCAACTAGGAACTTGAACAAGCTCCAAGTAACTTTGACCATACCCCAACTGGAACTAATCAATTATAGGGGTGAATGTATGAGGTTAGTCATCATACACAAATGTGCCTATTTCCGCTTTAACCAAGTGAACAGAAGGGTCTGGAATATCCATAAAATTTACAGGGAGGACAATGAAGCTTTGGTCACCGCTGTAGTGACTAAAGCCAGTATTAACCCTGCATTGCCTCTAATGATTCTACTACCTTTGTGTCTTATCACAAAGTTTCTCTATATATGGGATTAAAATAAGTAACAGATCAGAACTAAGGAGGAAGCCAGCTATCTTAGTCTGTTGGTGCTGCTATAACAAAATATCTGAGACTAAGTAATTTACAAACAACACAAGTTCATTTCTCACAATTCTACAGGCTGGAGAGTCCAAGATCAAGGAGCTAGCAGTTTAAGTGTCCAATGAGAGCTCAGTCTTCACTTCCAAAATAGTGCCTTATTGCTGCATCTTCTGGAGGGGATGACAGTTTCCTCACTTGACAGAAGAGACAGCAAGAATGAGACACCTTCTCTAAAAATAGGTGGGCACTGTGGCAGGTGCCTATAGTCCCAGCTATTTGGGAGGCTTCAACAAGAGAATTGCTTGAGCCCAGGGGTTTGAGGTTGCTGTGAGCTATGATGCTACAGCACTCTACTAAGGGTGACAAAGTGAGATTCTTTGAACTCAGGAGTTTAAGATCAGGCTGAGCAAGAGCAAGACCTCATCTCTAAAAAAAAAAATTCAAGTTCAGTGTTTTGTATAAAGTGATTTCTTTTCCTTTGGGTAGATATTCAGTAATGGGATTCCTGGATTGAATGGCAGGTCTACTTTCAGTTCTTTGAGAAATCTCCACACTGTTTTCTATGAGGTTGTACTTATTTGTAGTCCTACCAAAAGTGCACTCATCTGTTTAATTTTCTTCTATTTCTGTAGCTTCCTCTGCCTCTCTAGCTTTTAATGGCAAAGGGACACCAGATACATTTTAAATTACATGACATTCTGGTTTAGGCACTTGAAATAAATAAGATCTGATTTGCAGAAGAATCTGATTGGTTCATCTTGGGTTACTGTTCACCCACATCTGGTCCAATCAGGCATGACTAAAGCAGAAGGATCACATATTAAGGGTATAAATTTAACTATAAGGCTCCTAGCCAGGGTTAGCCAAACTGTGAGGTTAAAGATAATAGTTCCTGGGTGGCGCCTGTGGCTCAGTGGGTAGGGCGCTGGCGCCATACACGGAGGGTGGCAGTTTCGAACCTGGCCCCGGCCAAACTGCAACAAAAAAATAGCCAGGCATTCTGGCTGGCGCCTGTAGTCCCAGCTACTCAGGAGGCTGAGGCAAGAGAATCTCTTAAGCCTAGGAGTTGGAGGTTGCTGTGAGCTGTAACGCTATGGCACTCTATTGAAGGCGATAAAGTGAGACTCTGTCTCTAAAAACAAAAAAGAAAAAGAGGGTGGCACCTGTGGCTCAAAGGAGTAGGACGCAGGCCCCATATACCAAGGTGGTGGGTTGAAACCCAGCCCCGGGCAAAAAAAAAGAGAGAGAGAATAGTCCCAAAAGACTGGCCTTACTTTTTTTTTTTTTTTTTTTTTTTTTTTTAACTCACCACTGTACTAGCGAGGACTTTTTTTCTTCTTTTTTTTTTTTTTTTGGTTGGGGACGGGTTTGAACCTGCCACCTCCAGTATAGGGGGCCAGCACCCTACTCCTTGAGCCATAGGCACTGCCCTTTTCTTTTCTTTTCTTTCTTTCTTTTTTTTTTTTTTTTTTTGAGACAGAGCCTCAAGCTGTCACCAGTAGAGTGCTGTAACGTCAAAGCTCACAGCAACCTCCAACTCCTGGGCTCAAGTGATTCTCCTGCCTCCGCCTCCCAAGTAGCTGGGACTAGAGGCGCCTGCCACAACACCTGGCTATTTTTTGGTTGCAGCCGTCATTGTTGTCTGGCGGCCTAGGCTGGATTTGAATCCCCCAGCTCAGGTGTATGTGGCTGGCGCCCTAGCTGGTTGAGCCACAGGTGCCGAGCCTTCTTTTCTTTTCTTTTCTTTCTTTTTTTTTTGAGACAGAGTCTCACTATGTTGCCCTCGGTACAGTGCTGTGGCATCACAGCTCACAGCAACCTCAAACTCCTGGGCTTAAGCAGTTCTCTTGCCTCAGCCTCCCAAGTAGGTGGAATTATAGGCACCCGTTACAACACCTGGCTATTTTTTTGTTATTGTTGTCATTGTTATTTAGTGGCCTGGGCCAGGTACGAACCCACCAGCCCCAGTGTATGTGGCTGGCGCCCTAATCACTGAGCCACAGGTGCCAAGCTTTTTTTTTTTGGAAACAGAGTCTCACTTTGTGCCCGTGGTAGAGTGTGGTGGTGTCATAGCTCATAGCAACCTCAAACTCTTGGGCTTAGGCAATCCTTTTGTCTCAGCTTCCCAAGTAGCTGGGACTTCAGGTGCCTACCCCAAAGCCCAGCTATTTTTAGACACAGGCTGAGGCTCTGGCTGAGGCTGATCTTGAACTCCTGAGCTCAAGGGATCCACCTGCCTCAGCCTCCCAGAGTTCTGGGATTACAAGTGAGAGCCACTGGGCCCAGCCCATGCCCTTACTTCTTATACCAACTGCTAATTCAAGGGTTTCTCAAAACCACCCAAGATTTGATAAGTCTCTAGAAAGGCTCACAGAAATAACTGAAAACTGTTATATTCACAGTCACTGTTTATGACAGACTGGTTATTCTCCCGGTGGAGTCGTGGACAGCATTATCTCCATCTGGTCACTGTGTGACAAAGCACACAACGTACTGCCAATGAGAGAAGCTATCCTGACCCTTTTTTAATTGGGGCTCAATTACATACTGCTTTGTGGCTGACCTTTAGGTCAGGCTAATACTTTTAGTCTCCAGTTCCTTCAGAGGTCACAAAGCCCTCATCCTAAATAACACTGTTAGACTGTCTGCTGGCCAAGACCCAAGCAAATAAAGACATTGCTATTGAGAAGGACCTTTCAGGAGCCTGGAGATCTCGTGGTAGCTGAGGCAACAGCCAGAGCCCCTCTCTGGGTAAAGTTATCCTTTATTAACAGACCCACTTCAATTTGTGCAGAGGGAAAAAAATGTCTCAAAGGAATAGGATATTTCCCTGAGAGAAATAAAACCCCAACAGGATATTCCTTTGCATATTATATAGGTAAATAATTGTAACTTCTGAGATTCAAATAGTTTAACACAATAAAATTTAATTTCTCTTGTTCACAGTCCAATGTGGGTTGGTGGAAAGATAGGGGGAGAGCAAGGAGGAAATAAAGTGAGAAGTAAGAGAAGAGGGGAGAAGAAGGAGGTAGGATCACAAGGAGGGGAGGGGCCTCTCTACATAATCCATTCAAGGATGCAGACTTTTTCCATCTGTGGTTTCACCATTTTCCTTGTCCTTTTCTTTCTGCTCTCCATTCAGCAAGAAAAGGGATGGCAAAAGAGCAAAGATTGTGCTTGAGAAGTTTTTATGGTCCTAGAAGTGGTGCCCACCATTCCTGCTCACTTTCCACGGGCAGACAGAATGGTCACATGGCCACGTCTAATTGCACTGGAGGCCGGAAAACAGACTCTCACTGTAGGTCAGGAAGAAAAAAAATACAGTCATTGGTGAACACCAACAGTGTTTGCTACGTGGGTAGTATAAGCAATCATGTGACACCAACATTAGCTAAGTCAGAATTTGCTTTTGATTCTTTGGAATTCTTTCAGCATTTATATACTCCTTTTATAATAATTTGTTATGATATTATATATTGCCTTAGATTTATGTCTTCTGCTTCCATTTTTATATCATAAGCATAGATAATTATCTAGTTGCTTTGGTATTTACCATAATGTAGGTTATAACATAGGCTATACATAGACTTAAAAATCATGCTAATTGGGCTTGGCACCCATAGCTCAGTGGGTAGGGTGCTGGCCACATACACTGAGGCTGGCAGGTTCAAACCTGGCCCAGGCCAGCTAAAATGACAATGACAACTGCAACAACAACAACAACAACAACAACACTTAAGCCCAAGAGTTTGCAGTTGATGTGAGCTGTGATGCCACAGCACTCTACCCAGGACGACAGCTTGAGTCTCTGTCTCAAAAAACAAACAAACAAACAAACAAAAAAAAACAACTCTTGGGCTCAAACGATTCTCTTGCCTCAGCCTCCCAAGTAGCTGGGACTACAGGCACCCACCACAATGCTGGGCTATTTTTAGAGATGAGGTCTGGCTCTGGTTTAAGCTGGTCACTAACCTATGAGCTCAAGCAATCCACCTGCCTCGGCCTCCCAGAGTGCTAGGATTATAGGCGTGAGCCACCATGCCCAGCTCAAGGATGTTTTTAATAGCAAAAAAGTAGAAAGAAAGTGTGTGTTAACAATGTACTGGTGAGTTATGCACAAGCTTACTCACACACTCTGACAAAAAGATAAGTATAGCAAAGTATTAATAGCAATTACCATCGCATAATGAAATTATGGATAATTTCCTCTGTTTTCTATCTGAATTTTCTTACATGAATCCAGGTTACCAGGGTAAATTTTTTAACAAGTAAAAGAATTAGGGTAATTAAAAGTAAATCATGACGCATTATAATAACAGCATATCAGGTCAGAAAAACGCTACCTTTTTAAAAAATGACATTTTGGACTCAGCGCCTGTAGCTCAAGTGGTTTGGGTGCTGGCCACACACACCAGGGCTGGTGGGTTCAAACCTGGCAGGGGCCCACTAAACAACAATGACAAATACAACCAAAAAATATCTGAACATTGTGGCTGACACCTATAGTCCCAGCTACTTAGGAGGCTAAGGGAAGAGAATCGCTTAAGCCTAAGAGTTTGAGGTTGCTGTGAGCAGTGACGTCATGACACTCTACCGAGGGTGGCATAGTAAGAATCTGTCTCAAAAAAAAAAAGAAGAAAGGGGGAAAAAGAAAAGAAAAAGACATTTTGGGGCCAGGTGCAGTGGCTCACACCTGTAATCCTAGCACTCTGAGAGACCAAGGCGGGTGGATTGCTTGAACTCAGGAGTTTAAGATCAGGCTGAGCAAGAGCAAGACCTCATCTCTAAAAATAGCTGAGCATTGTGGTGGGCACCTGTAGTCCCAGCTATTCAGGAGGCCTAAGCAAGAGGATTATTTGAACCCAAATGTTGGAGGTTGCTGTGAGCTATGATGTCACAGTACTCTACAAAGAGTGAGAAAGTGAGACTATCTCAAAAAAAAAAGACATTTTGGAAGGGCACAGTAGTTCATGCCTGTAATCCTAGCACTCAGAAAGGCTGAAGTGGGAGGACTGCTTGAGTTCAGGAGTGCCAGACCAGCTTGAGCAAGAGTGAGACCCCCATCTCTACTAAAAGTATAAAAATTACCTAGGCATGGTGATACTCTGGAGGCTGAGGCAGGAAGATTGCTTGAGCTCAGAAGTTTCAGGTTGCTGTGAGCTATGATACCATAGCACCCTAGTCCAGGTGACAGAATAAGACTGTCTCAAAAATAAAAAAAAAAAGGACATCTTTTCTGTATGCACTGGGCGATTTAATATTAAGACTAAGATAATTTAGGGTGGCGCCCATAGCTCAGTGGGTAGGGCACCAGCCGGGGATTCGAACCCAGCCCAGGCCAGCTAAAACAACAATGTCAACAAAAAAAATAGCCAGGCGTTGTGGTGGGTGCCTGTAGCCCCAGCTACTTGGGAAGCTGAGGCAGGAGAATCACCTAAGCCCAAGAGTTTGAGGTTGCTGTGAGCTGTGACGACATAGCACTCTATTCCAGGGTGACAGCTTGAGACTCTGTTTAAAAAAAAAAAAAAGAATAAAATACCTCAGAAGATAAGTGATTATTTTTCATTGCATGTTTTAAAAATTTTATAAGAATGTGTAGGGACACAGGGACCAACTTGAAGGAGCTCTAGATGACCAAAGCTAGAACCCCATGTAAAAAATAAGTATAGCTGTCACTCGGTACCTGTGGGGGATTGGTTCCAGGGCTCCCAAGGATACCAAAATCTGTGGACACTTAAGTCGGTAATATAAAATGATGTACTATTTGCATATGACCTATGCACTTCCTCTGGTACATCTTCTCTAGACAATGATGATTTTTATTTTATTTTTATTTATTTTTTTATTTATTGCAGTTTTTGACCAGGGCCAGGTTTGAACCCACTACCCCCGATATATGGGGCTGGCACCCTACTCCTTGAGCCACAGGCGGCACCCGATGATTTTTATTTATTTATTTTTTATTTTTCTGTTTCACTTTATTGTCCTCGGTGGAGTGCAGTGGCGTCACAGCTCACAGCAACCTCCAACTCCTGGGCTTAGGTGATTCTTTTGCCTCAGCGTCCTGAGTAGCCCGTACTATAGGCACCCGCCACAATGCCTGGCTATTTTTATTGTTGCAGTTTGGCCAGGGCCATGTTCAAACCTGCCACCCTTGGTATATGAGGCCAGCACCCTACCCATTTAGCCACAGGTGCTGCCCTATTTTTATTCATTATTTATTAATTTTTTTTTTTTTTTTTGGAGAGAGAGTCTCAAGCTGTTGCTCTGGGTAGAGTGCAGTAGCATCACAGCTCACAGCAGCCACAAACTCTTGGGCTCAAGTGATTCTCTTGCCCCAGCCTCCCACATAGCTGGGACTATAGGTGCCTGTCACAACACCTAGCTATTTTTTTGTTGGTGTTGTTGCAGTTGTCATTGTTTTAGCTGACCCAGGCCAAGTTCGAACCCGTCAGCCTCGGTGTATGTGGCCGGTGCCCTACCCACTGAGCTACTAGCACCCCAACAATGATGATTTTTAGAGACAGGAGTCTCACTCCATTGCTCAGGCTGGAATTAAATGGCACAAACATAGTTCAGTGGTCTCTAACTCCTAGGCTCAAGTGATTCTCCCATTTCAGCCTCTTGAGAAGCTGGGACTACAGATATATGCACTGCACCAGACACTACTTATAAGACCTAATACATAGTAAATGCTTCATAAATAGTTGTTATACTGTATTATTTTCAAAAACTGTATTATTTTTAATGTTGTATTGGTTTTTCTTTTTTAATTTGGGGGTTTTGTGGCTTTTTTTTTGATCTGTGGTTGCTTGAATTCATGGATGTAGAACCTAGAAATATGGAGAGCTAACTACACATGTGGGTCTATACTGAAATAAATTAATGACTAAATAAATCAATGAGGGAGAAGAAACAAATCTTTCAGAATAACTCACTCCACTTAAGATAAGATACGTAGATACTCTCTTTCCCAGGCAATGAGCTCAATTTCCATTCTCTCCCTATTTCCTTTCTACTTTCTTTTTTTTTTGAGACAGAGTCTAACTTTATTGCCCTTGGTAGAGTGCTGTGGTGTCATAGTTCACAGCAACCTCAAACTCTTGGGCTTAAGCGATTCTCTTGCCTCAGCCTCCCTAGTGGTTGGGACTATGGGTACCTGCCACAACGCTTGGCTATCTTTTTGTTGTTGGTTAGCAGGTCCAGGCCAGAATCGAACCCACCAGCTCCTGAGCATGCGGACGGCATCCTAACCACTGAGCAACGGGTGTCCAGCCTAGAGATGGAGTCTTGTTCTTGCTCAGGCTGGTCTCAAACTCCTGATCTCAGGCAATCCACCTGTCTCGGCCTCCCAGAAAGCTGGGATTACAGGCATGAGCCACCGTGCCCAGCCTCCTTTCTACATTCTTGAGCGTAGGCTAGCCTTAGTGATTTGCTTCCAAAGAATAGTTTCCAGGAAGGGAGGAACTGTAACTTTGCAATGAAGAAATTGGGCAAACCCTGCCTTAACCAACTGATGAAGGTTAACATCACCACTGATGTCACATGGAAGTCACCTACCCCTGATGGGATGAGAAGGGCACCTCACCTCTGAAGCCTTCTTTCCAAAAACCTATAACTCCAATTTAAGTGTGAGAAAAACATCAGATAATACCAATTTGAGAGATCCTACAAAATATCTGACCAGACATGATGATTAAATGTAGGGTGATATCTTGGATGGAATGTGAACAAAAAAATGACATTAGGGAGAAACTAATAAAATCTGAACAAAGGGCTGAAACAGGTGGATTGTGGAGCTCAGGAGTTCAAGACAGGTGGAGCAAAAGCAAGATCCCTGTCTCTAAAATTATCTGGGTGTTGTAGTGGGCACCTGTAGTCCCAGCTACTTGGGAGGCTGAGGCAAGAGGATCAGTTGAGTCCAAGAGTTTGCTGTGAGCTATGATTCAACAGCTCTACTGAGGGTGACAAGGTAAGACTCTGTCTCAAAAAAAAAAAAAAAAAAAAAAAAAAAAAAAAAATTCCGAACAGGGCAGCGACTGTGGCTCAAAGGAGTAGGGCGCCAGTCCCATGTGCTGGAGGTGGCGGGTTCAAACCCAGCCCTGGCCAAAAACTGCAAAAAAAAAAAAATCCGAACAAAGGGTGGAGTTTAGTTAATAGTGACAGAACAATGTTGGTTCCTTATTTAAAACAAATTATGTTAAAAACAAAGGAAATTGCACAAGTGGTATATGGAACTTTCTGTACTATCTTTGCAACTTTTCTGTAAATCAAATATTATTTTAATATTACAAATTTTTTTTTTGTTTGTTTTGAGACAGAGTTTCACTATGTCACCCTCAGTAGAGTACATGGCATACAGCTCACAGCAACCTCAAACTCTTGGGCTTAAGTGATTCTCTTGCCTCAGACTCCCTAGTAGCTGGGACTTCAGGCGCCCACCACAATACCCGGCTATTTTTTGGTTGTAATTGTTACTGTTGTTTGGCAGGCCTGGGCTGGGTTCGAACTCATCAGCCCGGGTGTATGTGGCCAGCAGCCTAGCCTCTGAGCTATGGGCACCGAGCCTAAACATTTTTATGGAAAATGGGAGAGGTTGGCCAGCACCTGTGTCAGTGGGTAGGGCGCCAGCTTGAACCCAGGGTGGCGGTTCAAACCCAGCAAATCCAGCCTGGGCCCACCAAACAACAATGACAACTCCAACCAAAAAATAGCTGGGCATTGCGGCGGGCATCTGTAGTCCCAGCTACTTGGGAGGCTGAAGCAAGAGAATCGCTTAAGCCCAAGAGTTTGAGGTTGCTGTGAGCTGTGATGCTATGGCACTCTAGCCAGGGCCACAGCTTAAGACTCTGTCTCAAAAAGAAAAAAAAAGAAAGATAGAAAGGAAAAGAAAATGGGAGAAAAAGTAATTCTTTGGACGGCAGCTACAGGTTGTAAAATGCACTTTTAAATCAAGTATTCCTTCTTGGAAGAGGCTATGAGGGTAAAGTGCCCTTTGAAAAGGATCCCTTAATTTTATAAGCTATCTTTAGGGTGGAACATATCAGCGTGTTCACAGCAGAATTCCAGGCTAAGCATTTATGAGGAAATGTTTAGAATGTTCACAGAAGCAAAATAGGGCCTGCTTGTCCTTACCTGCAGCTTTATTCATCCATCCTGTTTTCTGATAGAAGCTGGAATTTGACATCTAAAGGAACATTCTCACTGATTTCTCATGGTAGACTGGGGCCTCCCTGAACCAGAGGGGTGAGCCTCCAAGCAGACCTCTGACTTTGGGGAGGGAAATTATGCAGACAGAGCTTTCTGCATTTTCCCTGCCTCCGCTTGGCAGCACAAGCACAAAGTTTTTGAGATAAGAGACTTCCATTAATACTAAACCAATGCAAGTCACAGAGGATTTTTGGCTATGATTAGGTCCTAAATACAATTTCTCTTTTCCTTTCTTTCTTTAAAAGCATGTTTAAGGATTTTAAGTCAGGATTTTGACTCCCCTGGGCTATTTTCCAGTGTCTATACTATAACAGTACAACAAAAATTCAGGTGTAGTTTTAATGGTTTCCAAGAATGAGTAACAGCAAATGCCTTTATCCCTGGCAGCTTCTTTTCCAATTTCCAAGGAAGGGAAGGATATAGGGAAGCAATAGAAACTGTCTTTTTCTCTGATGCCACATCATTGTTCCCTATTTCATAGACATTTGCTTTCTTCACTTAGCATTTAAGGGGCTGCCTCTGCTGCTGTCAGGGACTTACCACTCTCTCTCTACACATGGAGCCTGTCATTGCTGGTCCACTTCCTTCATTAAAGTACTCTCTGATCACAATCTCCTTCCTCATTTGTTCACTATTACTTTAAGACCTGTTTGTTGGGCTGGGTGTGGCAGCTCATGCTTGTAATCCTAGCACTCTGGGAGGCCAAGCCGAGTGGATTGAGTTCAGGATTTCAAGACCAGCCTGAGCAAGAGCGAGACCCCATCACTACTAAAATTAGAAAAACTAGCTGGGCATAGTGGCAGATGCCTGCAGTCTCAGCTCCTTGGGAGGCTGAAGCAAGAGGATCGCTTGCACCTAGGAGCCTGAGATTGCTGTTAGCTATGATGGTACAGCACTCAATCCCAGGGTAACTAGAGTGAGACTCTGTCTTAAAACAAACAAACAAAAACAAAAACTATTTATTGAGCATGTCCTTTTATACTGAGTTAGGTTCAAGAAAGAGGGTGATGCACAAGACAAAATAGATTCTGCTATGGGAGCTTACAATCTACTGTAAGGAGGCAGGAATGGGCAAATAAATAACTTGAGAAGCTACTGAGAAATTCTGGGTAGGGTTAATGTTAGAAAGGGTGGCTGGGGAGGGCTGTTTTGAGGAAGTGATACAAAAATTCCGACCTGAATGATAAGGAATCAAACCTGTGAATTGGAGGAAGAGTATTTCAGCTTGAGGGAACCAGAAGTCCTAAGGCCTGGAAGTAAGAATGAGCTTAAAATGCTCCAGGATCAGAAACAAAATCTATGATCAAAGAACAGAATGAAAGGAGATGAAGCTAGAGAGATAAATAAGCAGGGTCCACATCTCAAGGAAGCTATAGGTCCTAATAAGGAGTTTTAATTTAATTTTTTAATTTTTATTCTTTTTTTTTTTTGAGACAGAGTCTCCCTATGTCACCCACAGTAGAGTGCTGTGGCATCACAGCTCACAGCAACCTCAAACTCTTGGGCTTAAGCGATTCTCTCACCTCAGTCTCACAAGTAGCTGGGACTACAGGCACCCACCAGAATGCCCGGCTATTTTTTGGTTGCAGTTGTCATTGTTGTTTAGCAGTCCGGGGCCAGCCTCAAACCTGCCAGCCCCAGAGTATATGGCCTACTCACTGAGTTACGAGCGCCAAGCCCAAAGCACTGTATTTAGTTATCAGGTCACTTTAATCTAGACCAGTTTAGTCACCTTTCATGTAGACCAGTTCCTCTGTCTTTGTCTTTATGAATGTGACATTCTCTATAATCTGCATTTGTAGAATGGTTTTCCTTTGGGATTTGTTTGATGTTTCTCACATTTTTTCTTAGATTATGCATTTTTGTCAGGAAAACTACAAGATTGATGCTGTGTTCTCTTCAGTGCATTACTGGGAAACACGTGATGTTGCTTGGCATCGTGGCTTTGATTAAAAAGATAATTTGTTCAATCTTTTTTAATCTCATGACGCTCACACATAATAATAATAATATAACTTGAATTTGAATGGAGAATGGATTGCAGGCTGATAAGAACTAAAACAGAGGGATCAAGAAGGAAGAAGCCAGGCTGGGTGCGGTGGTTCATGCCTGTAATCTGAGCACTCTGGAAGGCCAACGTGGGTGGATTCCTTGAGCTTAGGAGTTTGAGACCAGCCTGAACAACAGTGAGACCCCATCTCTACTAAAAATAGAACAAACAAACAAACAAAAACAGAGGCAAGAGGATTGCTTAAGCCCAAGAGTTTGAGGTTGCTGTGAGCTATAACGCCAAGGTACTCTACCAAGGGCGACAAAGTAAACTCTGTCTCAAAAACAAAACAAACAAACAAAAAAAAACAAAAAAGGAAGAAACCACTTCCGTGGTCCAGGTGAGGTAATGGTAGTTTATAATAGCGTGGTAGTGCTTGAGATGGTCAAGGTGGACAGATTCAGTGTTATGTGTAGAGTTGCTTGGTTATTCCCACTCCCCGTAGTCCTCTGCTTTCTAGTCCGTGGACCCCTCCATCTTCTCTCCTTTGGCCCTTTCTTGTCTTTATTCTCCCCACTTCCCCATCCTACATTCCACAAATCCTAACCTCACTCATTCTCTCACCAATGTCCCACACTCCTTTGCCCATTTGTCCTTTCATCGCACCTTTCATTGCACTGTCTGGCAAGCCCCTGGCCTGGATGACTCCACCATTTTGCTTTCTAGGTATCTACCCTTGGGCTGTCAAATGCCATTGGGATAAAAACCCACACCTGGGCACACCAGTGTCCCTCTAAATTTCAGGACATAGCCCTCCACAGTGGTTATGTCCAGCCTTTCCACTTCTCGGATCTCCCATTCCTTATATCCCCTCCCCTACAGACACATGCCATATTCAGCAGATGATCTCATTTCTCCTCTCCAGAAAAAGCAGAATCCAGGTCCCACTAACAAATGACAAATCCACCTGAATCCCTAACTTTCCTTGTCTTATGCTTGTTATAAGAGGGTTTCCTTCGCCTTTCTAAATCTAAACCTGCTCCTGAGTCTCATATCTTCTTAGGGGTCTGATGCTACCCCTAAGGTTGTACTCAGGATAAGATGACCTTTCAGCCTCACCTTCACAACTGGCTCCTTCCCATTGGCATATGAACATGCACAGACCTCTCCCATCTGGTAAAACAAAATAACAACAAAAACTTCTACCTGACAGCTCAGCACCCCTAGTTCAGTGGTTAGGGTGCCAGCCACATTGCACCAGGGCTGGTAGGTTCAAACCTGGCCAGGGCCTGCTAAAACAACAATGACAAAAATAACAACAACAAAAAATAGCTAGGCATTGTGGTGGGCGCCTGTAATCCCAGCTGCTTGGGAGGCAGAGGCAAGAGAGCTGTGATTCCATAGTATTCTACTGAGGGCCACATAGTGAGACTCTGTCTCAAAAACAAAAACAAAAAAACTTCTACCTGAACCTCATTTTCCCTTTCAACTGTGGACCTCACTCTCCTCCTGTTTCAGCTTCTTCCCCTCCTTCCATCAAGGCTACTTTGCTTCTACCCAGATGACTCTCACTTTCCAACATTGCCCCTTTAACTAGGATAACGCCTATTTTCTTCAGGTCTCAACCTAAAAGTTACTTCCTCAAAGAGACACTACCTGGCCTCTGAGTGGGAAAGTCTTCTTTACTATGTGTTTTCACAGCCTCCTGTACTTTTCCCTCACATCAGTCCTTATACCTTGTTGTAAATTACTCAAATGCCATCTGGTTTCTCCCTGTTACTCCATGAAAACAGGGACTCTGGTTTTCTTGTTTACCACTATATCCTCAGCATCTGACACAGTGTCTGGACCATAGGACTCAATAAATAGTTGCTGAGTGAGCATATAATTAATCTTTAGTCATTTGGTATCTTGTAAGAATAATATGTTGTCAAAAGGAGTACTACATAATGACAGTGTATTTTGGAATTGAAAGCTTTCTGTGAACTCTGCAAATGGATTGCTAAATTAAGAGAGAAACAGCAGGTGAGGAACTTGCTCTGACAGCAGTAGACACTTGAAAGTTGCATAACTGCAAATTTCTGGCCTTATTACCCAGAGCATCTTCAGCAGCCTAAACTGGATCATTCCATTGTAGATGTCTGTTTGGGGTCTTAGTTCAAATGGAGAAGCTTTGGGGGTCACAGTTTGGTCTGAGAAGTTTTATTCCCTTTAAAGTGGTTTTATCTCTAGGCTCTACCTTTCAGAAGACTATTGTGCAGTGATACCATCATAGTTCAATACAACCTAAAACTCCTTGCTCAAGTGATCTTCCTGCCTCAGCCTCCTGAGTAGCTGAGATTACAGGTGCTTGACAATACTCAGCTGATTTTTCTATTTTTTATAGCTGGGACTACAGGTGTATTTTTTAATAGAGATAGGGTCTCACTGTTACTCAGACTGGTCTCCAACTCCTGGCTACAAGCAATCCTCATGCTTTGGCCTCCTAAAGTGCTAGAACTACACGTGTGAGCCACTGCACCTGACCAGGAACAGTCCTAGATTCTTAAGCGGGCAGTAGGTGTTAGCAAAACAGGGTCTCTTTATGTTACCCTCCATAGAGTGATGTGCCATCACAGCTCACAGCAACCTCAAACTGTTGGGCTTAAGTAATTCTCTGGCCTCAGCCTCCCAAATAGCTGGGACTACAGGCACCTGCCACAATGCCCGGCTAGTTTTTTGCCATTCAAGATGTTCCCGGATCCTGACTTCAGGACTTTTTCTCCCTCTTACTGATGCTCTTAATCCTGACACCAGACTTGGCCTTGCTTCTTTTCTCTTTCTTCTAGCATTATTTGTACTCTCCCTCATAGCTAGAATGTTAAGATACACTATCAGGAGCCGGGTACAGTGGCTCACACCTGTAATCTCAGCACTGGGGAGGCCTAGGCCTGTGTATTGACGCCTCAGCACTCTACCAGATTGCCTGAGCTCACAGGTTTGAGACCAGTCTGAGCCAGAGTGAGACCCCATCTCTAAAAAATAAACAGGCATTGTGGTGCGGCTGGCCACCCTGAATAACGGAGGAAAGAAAGATGCTGGGATACTCACAGAGACGCTCTTTCCTCTGAGGTATTATTTCACTTTGTGGAATTTTATAGGACTTTGGAGAGAAAGGTCATAGATACAAAGTAAAGGACTGGAAGAATCAGCAAACTTATGAAGTATATGAAAGGACAAGGCTTACTTAAGATTGAGTTTTTAGGCTCAGTGCCTATAGCTCAGCGGCTAGGTTACCAGCCACATACACTGGGGCTGGCAGGTTCGAACCTAGTCTAGGCCTTTCAAACAACAATAACTACAATAAAAAAAATAGCTGAGTGTTGTGGCGGGCGCCTATAGTCTCAGCTACTCAGGAAGCTGAGGCAAGAGAATCGCTTAAGCCCAAGAATTTGAGGTTGCTGTGAGCTGTGATGCCACAGCACTCTACCAAGGGTGATATAGTGAGAATATGTCTCCAAAAAAAAAAATAATAATAATTGAGTTTTCAATTATCTGATGGTGACTTCCATGAGAAGCCATTAAAATGAGCTAGATAACTATTTATTCTCCATCTCCTCTGGGAGAAGACTAAAAGAAAACAGGCTGAAGTTGCAAAACAAGGGATTCTGGTTAGATTAGTGACTTTAAAACATTTGGCTATGGAACCCTTTAAATAAAGCAAAACTTAGAAGGACAACATATAAAACAGAATAAAGGGTACTAGAAGCCTGAGTGGGCATTCCCTGGCACAGCTAGCTCTTTCTCCCCTCAGAGGGCTTGCTAATGCAGTTTGAAAACCAGTGGTTTAGTTCAGGGGTAAAAACTATATATAGCCCACAGCCCATTTTTACACTGCACACAAGCTAAGAATGTGTTTCCCATTTATATATGGCTGAGAAAAAAATAACATTGCATGACATGTGAAAATAAAATGAAATTCAGATTTCAGTGTTCATAAATGCGATTTTAATTAATTAATTAATTTATTTAGGGACAGAGTCTCACTTTGTTGCCCTGTACAGTGCTCTGATGTCCTAGCTCACAGCAACCTGAAACTCCTGGTCTCAAGTGATTCTCTTGCCTCAGCCTCCCAAGTAGTTGGGATTACAGGTGCCCGCCACAACGCCCAGCTATTTTTAGAGGTGGGATCTTGCGCAAGCTCAGGCTGGTCTGGAACTTGTGCGCTTAGGCAATCTGCCTGCCTCAGCCTCCCTGAGTGCTGGAATTACAGGCATGAACCACTGCGCCCGGCCTATCATAAATGCAATTTTACTGGAAGAAAGCCACCCTTACTTGTTTTGGTATCTGTCTATGGCTGCTTCTGCACTACAATGGCAGAACCGAGTGGTCATGATAGAAAAAGGTTTCCCGATTGTTTTATTGTTTTGTTTTGTTTTGGGTTTTTTGAGACAGAGTCTCATGTGGTCACCCTTGGTTGGGCGGCACCTGTGGCTCAAAGGAGAAGGGTGCCGGCCCCATATGTCGGAGGTGGTGGGTTCAAACACAGTTCCGGAAAAGAAAAAAAAACCTTGTTAGAGGGCTGTGGTGTATTAGCTCACAGCAACCTCAAACTCTTGGGTTCAAGTGATCTTGACTGAGCCTCCCACACAGCTGGGACTACAGGCACCCACCACAATGCCTGTTTATTTTTTAGAGATGGGGTCTCACTCTGGCTCAAGCTGGTCTCAAACCTGTGAGCTCAGGCAATCTGGTAGAGTGCTGAGGCGTCAAGACACAGGCCTAGGCCTCCCCAGTGCTGAGATTACAGGTGTGAGCCACTGTACCCGGCTCCTGATAGTGTATCTTAACATTGGGATTTATGATCAATGAGAGTTTATGTGATTTCTTCCTTCGGAGGGCATTAAAGTTAGGCTAGGTTCTGATTTATATAAGGTCCTATCTGTATGGAGGATCCCTGGAAGTCCCCTTCCCTTTCAGCCCAGGAGCCTGTGGTTTTACCCTTGGGCACTGTAGATGGCTAGAGAAAATGAAGGCAATGAGCCAACAGTATACCAAAAAATGTTGCACTCCACCCCCGACCCTGCTCCCAGTTTAGAGCCAGAAATTCCTGGCATTTAAAGAAAGGAATTCCTTCAGAAGAACACAATTGCAGTAATGCTCTGCCCAGCCAGTCCCTAGATTTCACAGAGTGGGAAAATATCTTATTTGGGAAGAGGTAAGAAAATTCAATTCCAAGAACTGATGAGACAATGAGGAAAGCTCCAAGGAAAACTATGAGAAAGAGAAAAGCACATCCTAGAACAAGCAGAGAATGAATAGCAAAATCTTAATATCTACTGGTGCTGGTGGCGCCTTGTAGCTCAAGGGACTAAGGTCCCAGCCACATTCACCAGAGTTGGTGGGTTCGGATCTGCCTGGGTCTGCCAAACAATGACAACTACAATAAAAAAAATAGCCGGGTGTTGTGGCAGGCGCCTGTAGTCCCAGCTACTCGGGAAGTTGAGGCAAGAGAATCGCTTAAGCCCAGAAGTTGGAGGTTGCTGTGAGCTGTGATGCCACAGCACTCTACCCAGAGTGATAGCTTGAAGCTCTGTCTCAAAAAAAAAAAAAAAAAAAAAATCTATTGGTGCTTTCTTTGAAATCACTACAGATGATTTAAAATCAAATCAGATCATTTGCATCAACTTAAACTTACTCGAACCCTTTGATTCCCAATATAGCATTTCCCAGCAGCATGAATCTTCAATACCTTTTTTTTTTTTTTTTTTTTTTTTTTTGTCCGGGGCCAGGTTTGAACCTGCCACCCCCAGTATATGGGGCCGGTGCCCTGCTCCTTGAGCCACAGGCACCACCTCCCCCCTTTTTTTTTATTGAGATAGAGTCTCACTATGTCGCCCTCAGTAGAGCGCTGTGCTGTCACAGCTCACAGCAACCTCAAACTCTTGGGCTTAAGAGATTCTCTTGCCTCAGCCTCCTACGTAGCTGGGACTATAGGCACCTGCCACAATGCCCACCTATGTTTTGTTGTTGTTGTCATTGTTGTTTAGCAGGCCTGGGCTGGGTTCAAACCCACCAGCCCTGGTCCATGTGGCTGGTGCCCTAACCACAGAGCTACTGGCGCCGAGCCCCACTTTATTTTTTTTTGAGACAGAGTCTCACTTTGTTGTCTTTGGTAGAATGCTCAGGGGTTAAAGCTCACAGCAACCTCAAACTCTTAGGCTCAAGTGATACTCTTGTCTCAGCCTCCAAGTAGCTGGGACTACAGGTGCTTGCCTCACACCCAGGTATTTTTAGAGACAGTCTTTTTTTTTTTTTGAGACAGAGTCTTACTATAACACTGTAGAGCACTCTGATATCAAAGCTCACAGCAACCTCCAACTCTTGGGCTTAAGTGATTCTCTTGCCTCAGCCTCCCAAGTAGCTGGGACTACAGGGACCCACCACAATGCCCAGCTATTTTTTTGTTGCAGTCATCATTGTTGTTTGGCGAGCCCAGGATGGATTCGAACCTGCCAACTGGTGTATGTGGCTGGTGCTTTAGCTGCTTGAGCCACAGGCACGGAGCCCCCGGGCTGGTTTCGAACTCACCACCCTCTGTGTATGTGGCTGGTGCCATAACCACTGTGCTATGGGTGCCAAGCTTTTTTGAGACAGAGTCTTGCTCTTTCTCAGGCTGGTCTTAAACTTCTGAGCTCAGGCAATCCACCCACCTCAGTCTCCTAAAGTGCTAGGATTACAGGTGTGAGTCATTGTGCCCAGACCCTCTCCAATTCTTCACATAGATGAAAGCTGATGTTAGAATTCTGTCTTCATAACTCTTCTAGTTCTTTTGCTATAAAACGTGGATGTTGAGACTCTAATACCTTCAAAATCATGGGATGATTTCTCAGCCTAAAAAAAAAAGTAACTGGGGGCTGAGGGAGAACCAAGTGCAGGGAATTGATGAATCTCAAATAGCCTGTTCACTCATACTGTCCACTTTGTTCCTTACTGGAAAAGCCTTGGTGATTACAGCAGTGAAACCACAAAACTTATAAAAAATATATTAACTCCCTCCATGATCTCTGTAGGGAAAACACAAACAAACAAACAAACAGTAACAACAAATCAAATAGCCAATAGTAAAGCTTTAGATAAGACATATTATAGTTGTTTTTACTTATACTTCCATTTATTTTACATTTAAGAAAATGAAAATAACATAGGCACAAGGTTTATTTTATTTTTTTGAGACAGAGTCTCACTTTGTTGTTCTTGGTAGACTGTCATGACATCATAGCTCACAGCAACCTGTAGTCCCAGCACTTGGAAGGCCGAGGTGGGTGGATTGCCTGAGCTCACGGGTTCGAGGTGAGCCTGAACCAGAGTGAGACCCCGTCTCTAAAAATAGCCAGAGGCTGTGGTGAGCGCCTATAGTCCCAGTTACTCAGGCGGTTGAGGGAAGAGAATCACTTGAGCCCAGAGAATCACTTGAGCCCAAGAGTTTGAAGTTGCTGTGAGCTCTGGTGCCATAGCACTCTATAAAGGGCAACAAAATAAGACTATCTTAAAAACAAACAAATAATCTCTTGGGTTCAAGCAATTCTCTTGCCTCAGCCTCCTGAGTAGCTAGGACTACAGGTGCCCACTATAACACCTGGCTATTTTTAGAGTCAGGGAGGTCTCATTCTTGCTCAGGCTGGTCTCGAACCTGTGACCCCAGGCAATCTACCCACCTTGGCCTCCCAGAGTGGTGGGATTACAGGAGTGAGCCACCTCACCCAGCCACACGGTTTTTAAAAAGTGAAACAATACAGAAAAGAATGAAAAGCAAAAGTCTTCCTCCCTATACTCTGATCCCCAAATCTCTATTCCCTCTCTCCAAAGATGGGAACTATTAATAGCTTCTCATATATGGGCCCAGTGGGGGTAGGGGGGGAAATAATATATACATATCCTTTCAAACTTTTTACACAAATGGTTTCACATTGTTCTTTACTTTCTTTTCCCACTAAGTAGTCTATGTAGGAGATCTTTTTAAATTTTAAAGGGCAAATGTTTTGGACATATCATTATTTATTAGCCCAATTTATAGGCTAATGTAGTTGTTTCTGGTTTGTATTATAAACAATGGTACAATGAACATCTTTTTACCTATATCTTTGTGACTTTCTTTTTTTTTTTTTTGAGACAGAGTTTCACTATCTTGCCCTCAGTAGAGTGCTGTTGAGTCACAGCTCACAGCAACCTCCAACTCCTGGGCTTAAGTGATTCTCTTGCCTCAGCCTCCCATCTTTGTGACTTTTGTGACTATATTCATACATTAAACTAGCAGTATCTGGCTCGGCGCCCATAGCACAGTGTTTACAACACCAGCCACATACACCAAAGTTGGCAGGTTCCAACTCAGCCGAGGCCAGCTAACTAACAATGACAACTGCAACAAAAAAATAGCTGGGCTTTGTGGCGGACACCTGTAGTCCCAGCTGCTTGGGAGGCTGAGGCAAGAGAATCACTTGAGCCCAAGAGTTTGAAGTTGCTGTGAGCTGTGATGCCACCGCACCGACTGAGGGTGACATAGTGAAACTCTGCCTCAAAACAACAACAACAAAAAAAAACAAACCCCAGCAGCATCATGTCTACATTTTTCCCTTTTTTTTTGAGACAGAGTCTTGTTCTGTCACGTGGGCTAGAGTGCAATGGGGTCATCATAGCTCTGCAACCTCAAACTTCTGCCTCAGCCATCCCAGTGGCTAGTACTGGCATGTACCACCAAGCCCGGCTAATGTTTTAATTTTTTTGTATAGACCAGGTCTTACTATGTTTCTCAGGCTGAATTCAACTTTTTATGGGTCCAACATTTTGTGGAACAAATAAAATATTATTGTACTCAAAGCTGGACCAAAGGCAGGTAGTCAATAATCTTTTTTTTTTTTTTTGAGACAGAGGCTCATTATATTGCCCTCGGTAGAGTGCCATGGCATCACAGCTCACAGCAACCTCAAACTCTTGGGCTTAAGCGATTCTCTTGCCTCAGTCTCCCAAGTAACTGGGACTACAGGTGCCTGCCACAACCCTGGCTATTTTTTGGTTGCAGTTGTCATTGCTGTTTAGCAGGCAGCGTCGGGCTCGAACCCACCAGCCTCGGCATATGTGGCTGGCGCCCTACTCACTGAGCTATGGGCACCGAGCTGGTCGTCAATAATCCTAGATCCCTAAGCTCAAGGATCATAATTTTGCTTCTCTAAAAAATGCAGCTTTTAGAAAGATTTCCTCTATGAACTCTATCTTTGAGGAAACAACCCCAAATCTCTAATAGGTTGAACCACCATGGAATTTTTTTCATTTGAGATAGAGTCTCACTTGTCACCTTTGGTAGAGTGCCGTGGCGTCATAGCTTACAGCAACCTCAAACTCTTGGGCTCAAGCAAGTTTCTTGCCTCCACCTCCCAAGTAGTGTCTGCCATAACGCCCAGCTATTTTTAGAGACGGGGTCTCGCTCTTGCTCAGGCTGGTCTGGAACTCCTGAGCTCAAGCGATCCACCTGTCCCAGAGTGCTAGGATTACAGGTGTGAGCCACTGTGCCTGGCCATACAATTATTTTTATAGGTCAAAAACAGTCAAATATTGGCAATTTCACATGGTTCAACCTAATATATATTACAAACGTTTATTCTTTCTCTGTAAAGTCCAAAAGGGATGTTCTTGATACGTGGGCAGCTGTCTCCTACACCACTGATGATTCAGATGCCAAGTTTCCTCTATCTTGTAGCTTCTCTATCTTTAATATATTACTTCCAAGGTCACTGTGTCTCTCTGCATTCAGCCACAACAGGGGATAAGGCATTCAGGAGTGTAGTGGGGGATTTTGTGAAAAATGCTCCAAGTGATGGACATCACTGCCACCCACTACCATCTCACTGGGTGGAGCTCGGTCACATGGCTACACCTAACTGCAAGAAAGGCTCAGCAATATAGTCTGGATGTGTGCCCAGAAATAAGAGAAAAGGGGTCTGGGAAACGGCTGGCTGAAGCCATCTCAGAAGTTTCTCGAATCCCTCCTCCACAGACTTCTTTTCTGGAATACTTAACTCTTGGGTTTTCCTGTTTTAATAAATGGAATAAATTTTGAATAATGATATTTTACATTTATTCAGTTTACAAGGAATTTTTGCATTAGCTATCTGTGTTTCCAAGAACTCTACAATATACACAAAACATTATTAGTTCCACTTTATAGATGAAGAAGCTAAAGCTGAGAGGATTTGACTTGTCTCAAGACATGAAATGGGTGGTAAAACCAGCTCATGATTAAGAGCAAGGAAACTTTACACAGTGCCTTTTGGCTTATGCAGCACTTACATGTGGATTATTTTCTCTGACCGGTAGTGCAGGGCTCTTCTCATACTGACAGTCAGTCAGTGGCCTCTCCATCATGCCCAGCCGGTTATTAACATCTTGCTGGCCCAGCAGATTGTAGGATATAAATAGATGCATTTGTTGTCTGACCATGTCTTTTCTTGGAGTCAGGCGCATTTACCCCTGCTAGGAACCCAGCCCTCCCTGCTTCTTGGCTCAGGTTAAGAGGTAATTTTGAGACCCTGAACCCAAATGATGACCTCCCCACACTTCTGTGCACAGAAGGGCTGTCCAGGTGAGTACCAAATTGCTAGAGCTCAAAGGAGGGGGCAGTTTTGGGATGCAGCTGTACTTCTAACTATATTACGGGCCAAGGCAGTGATTTTCAACTGGTGTGCCACAGCACACTGGTGCGGCCATGAGAAGATCTTAGATGTGCCTCAAAAATTTTTAAGGCCATTAATTAAATTATTTTTGAAAGAAGTTCAAAGCACAGTAAATATATATATATATATATACACACACACACACACACACACATTTTTAGAGACAGTCTCACTTTGTCACCCTTGGTAGAGGTAGAGTGCTGTGGTGTCACACAGCTCACAGCAACTACCAACTCTTGAGCCCAGGTGATTCTCTTGCCTCAGCCTCCAAAGTAGCTGGGACCACAGGCACCCGCCACAACGCCTGGCTATTTCCCTGCTGCAGTTTGGCCAGGGCGGGGCTTGAACCTGCTACCCTAGGTTATATGGGGCCAGCGCCCTACTCACTGAGCCACAGGCGCCACCAGTATGTTTGTATTTATTTTTTTATATTTATATATATATTTATATATATATATATATTTTTTTTTTTTTTTTTTTTTTTTTTTTTGCAGTTTTTAGCTGGAGCTGGGTTTGAACTCACCACCTTCGGCATATGGGGCCAGTGCTCTACTCTGTTGAGCCACAGGTGCTGCCCAGTATGTATATATTTTTTACTTTTTGGTTTTTGGTTGCAGCTGTCATTGTTGTTCGGCAGGCCCAGGCTGGATTCGAACCCGCCAGCTCAGGTGTATGTGGCTGGCGCCTTAGCTGCTTGAGCCACAGGTACCAAGCCTTTACTTTCTTTTTTGATCAACATACTTCAAGTGTGCTATGGAAGTTTAACAACAGGTTTAAGTCTGCTAAGAGATAAAAAAGGTTGAAAAAAGTTGAACAACACTGTGCCAAAGGGTGAATCTCTGCTGCTGCTATTTCTGCTGGGTTTTAAATATTTATTTTATCCATCCATTCATTCAGAGACAGAGTCTTGCTATTTTGTTCAGCCTGGACTTGGACTGCTGGGCTCAAGCATCCTGCCTCAACTTCCATAGTAGCTGGGACTATAGGTGTGCCCACTGCACCCAGCTCTGTGCTATTTTCTACAAGTGAGTGGTATTGCATGGCTAGCAGAGGAAGGAAAAGGAATAATTTTTTTTGCATAAACTAAAATTCCATTTCACAGCATTTGTCTTCATAATTTTCATAATTCTCATCTTCTGTTGAGATCTCTATCTGCTGTTTCTCTTCATTTCCCCTTCCTCAAGAGCTGACTTAAATGAGAAACATTCCTTTGTTATCAGGAGGTCTTATTTTGTCAATTCTCTGAAGCTGCTGCATCTTTTGCTTCCTTGAGTTCTTTTTGTTTTTTTTAATTGAGACAGAGTCTTACTTTGTCGCTCTTGGTAGAGTGCCGTCACCTTATAGCTCACAGCAACATCAAACTCTTGGGCTCAAGCAATTCTCTTGCTTCAGCCTCCCAAGTAGCTGGGACTAGGTGCCTGCCACAACAGCCACAATGCCTGGCTATTTTTAAAGACAGGAGTCCCGCTCTTGCTTAGGCTGGTTCCGAACCTGTGAGCTCAGGGCAATCCACTTACCTCAGCCTCCCAGAGTGTTAGGATTATGGGCGTGAGCCAACCCAGCCAAAACTATGACTTTTTATTATAATCATTTCAAGCATACAGAAAAAAAACGAAGAAAATAGAATGATAAACATCCATATACCCATTATATTTCAACAATTGTTAATATTTTGCTATGTTTGCTTCATCTAGTTATAGTCATAATTTTTGCTAAACCACTGCAAAATAAATTACGGACATCAGTACACTTCCCAAGAGTATGCACTTTCATTTCATTTTTTTTTTTTTTTTTGAGACAGATTCTCACTCTATGCCCCCAGTAGAATTCTGTGAAGTTATAGCTCTTAGGCTCAAGCAATCCTCTGGCCTCAGCCTCCCCAGTAACTGGGACTACAGGTGCTTGCCACAAGGTCCAGCTAATTTTTCTATTTTAGTAGAGATGGGGGTCTCACTCTTGGTCAGGCTGGTCTTGAACTCCTGAGCTCAGGCAATCTAGAGTGCTAGGATTACAGGCATGAGCCACCACGTCTGGCCAACAGTATATATCCTTAAAAACTAAGAACATTCTTCTACATAACTGCAGTACCATTATCACATCTGAAAAAAATTAACTATAATTCCCTGAAATCATTTAGTACCCAGTTCATACTGGAACTTCCCTAACTATTTCAAAATATCTTTTATAACTTCTGTGTTTTGAAATCAGGAAAAATCAAGGCTCACACATGGCATTTGACTCTCTAAGTTCCTTTTAATACAAAACCGAGGTCAGAAAACTTTTCTAGTAAAGGGCCAGAAAGTAAATACAGTAGACTCTCCATAGTCGAGAGCCTCTCTATACTGACCACCTCCTTCAGTTGACCTACTTTTCATAGACTGGACATGTACTACATATACATATCAGTACCATAGGCCTCATTCCTTATGTTGACCACCTCCATATGTTGACCAGTTTGTTACAGTTCCTTGGATGACCAACTTAAAGCTTTCTACTATATTTTAGGCTCTGTGGGCCCTATGGTTTTTGTAAATACTTAATTTGCTGTTTGGAACACATAGCCACATAGTACAGCTACAGATAGTACATAAATGAATATTTACAAAAACAGGCTGTGCTGGGTGGTGCCTGTGGCTCAGTGAGTAGGGCACTGGCCCTGTATACCAAGGATGGCGGGTTCAAACCTAACCCCAGCCTAACTGCAACAAAAAATAGCTGGACATTGTGGCAGGAGCCTGTAGTCCCACCTACTCTGGAGGCTGAGGCAAGAGAATCACCTAAACCCAAGAGCTGGAGGTTGCTGTGAGCTCTGACACTACAGTACTCTACTGAGGGCGACAAAGTGAGATTGTCTCTAAAAAAAAAAAAAAAAAAAAAGAACAATAGGCTGTGAGTTGGATTTGAATATCAGGCTGTACTTTGCCCACCTCTGGTCTAGAACAGCCCCCTTTTCTCACACCATTTTTTTTTTAATTTAAATTTTTTTTTTTTTTTTTTTTGTAGAGACAGAGTCTCACTTTACCACCCTCGGTGGAGTGTCGTGAAGTCACAGGACCCACAGCAACCTCCAGCTCTTGGGCTTCTGCGATTCTTCTGCCTCAGACTCCCGAGCAGCTGGGACTACAGGTGCACGCCACAATGCCCGGCTATTTTTTGGTTGCAGTTCGGCCGGGGCTGGGTTTGAACCTGCCACCCTCGGTATATGGGGCGGGCGCCCTACTCACTGACCCACAGGCGCCACCCTTCCCACACCATTTTATTGGAAGAATAATGTTATTTATTTTTTTAAAATTAAATTCAGGGCTCAGCGCCCATAGCACAGTGGTTACGGTCCCAACCACATATACCAAGGGTGGCGGGTTTGAACTTGGCCCTGGCCAGCTAAACAATTGCAACAAAAAATATCCAGGTGTTGTGGTGGGCGCCTGTAGTCCCACCTACTTGGGAGGCTGAGGCAAGAGAATGGCTTAAGCCCAGGAGTTGGAGGTTGCTGTAAACTGTGACACCACATCATTCTACGGAGGGCGACAGTGAGACGCTATCTCAAAAATAAAATAAAATTCAGTTGTTTTCTTTTAATAAGCAATGCATAAACATAGAGACTATTAATAGTTAAGACTAGGCTGGCTCATGTCTATAATCCTAGCACTCTGGAAGGCCAAGGCAGGAGGATTGCCTGTGCCCATGAGTTTGACAACAACCTGGACAACAAAGCAAGACTCTCATCTCTACAAAAAATAGAAAAACTACCCAGGTGTGGTAGGTGGCACACACTTTTAGTCCCAGTTACTCAGGAAGCTGAGGCTGGAGGAGCAATTAAGTCCAGCAATTTGAGATTGTACAATCTCAAAGCTACAATGAAGTCATTGCCCTTTTGCATGGGCAACAGAATAAGACCCTATCTGAAAAACAAAACAAAACAAAACAAAAATGGCTCGGCGCCTGTGGCTCAAGCGGCTTAGGCACCAGCCACATACACTTGAGCTGGCGGGTTCAAATCCAGCCCTCAAAAAATCCAGTCCTCAAAAGCATATTTTTTTTTTTTTTTTTTGAGACAGAGTCTCAACAAGCTGTTGCTCTGGGTAGAGTGCCATGGCATCGCAGTTCACAGCAAACTCCAACTCTTGGGCTTAAGAGATCTTCTTGTCTCTGTTTTTTCTATTATTAGTAGAGACAAACTTAGGCTGCTCTCAAACTCATGAGCTCAAGCTATCCACCGGCCTTGGCCTCCCAGAGTGCTAGATGATGGTGAGAGCCATCATGCCCGGCTGAAAAAGCATCATAATAAAATTCTTTTGCACCCATTCCCTTCCCCTTAAAAATATGTTTTAGAGAAAGAGTCTTGCTATGCTGCCCAGCCTGGCCTCAAACTCCTAGGTTCAAGCCATCTTCCCTACTTGCTAGGATTATAGGCATGGGCCATCATGCCCAGCTCACTCTGTTTTTAATGACTTTTTTTTTTTTTTTTTGAGACAGAGTCTCACTATGCCGCCTTCGGTAGAGTGTCCTTGTGTCACAGCTCACAGCAACCTCAAACTCTTGGGCTCAAGCGATTTTCTTGCCTCAGCCTCTCAAGTAGCTGGGACTACAGGTGCTTGCCACAATGCCTGGCTATTTTCTTGCTGTAGTTGTCATTGTTGTTTAGCAGTACCAGGCCAGTCTGAACCCGCCAGATGGTTCGAACCTGCCAGTGTATGTGGCCAGCACCCTACCTACTGAGCTAGGGGCAAAGCCTAATGACCTTTTTTTAATTTCAAGAAATATTAGGCTGGGTGTGGTGACTCACAAGTGGAGAACTGTAGGGTTGGCAAGATAATACTATAGTGGTCATGGTATTGTTCCCCAACCAGCATCAGCTGGGAATTCTGTCAAGCATGCAAATTTGGGGCGGCGCCTATGGCTCAGGGAGTAGGGCGCCGGCCCCATATGCTGAGGGTGGCAAGTTCAAGCCTGGCCCTGGCCAAAGTGCAACAGTAACAAAAAATAAAATAAAGTTATATATAAAAAAAAAGAATGCAAATTCTGGTTCAGCACCCTTAGCACAGTGGTTAAAGTGCCAGCCAATACACTGAGGGTGGTGGGTTTGAACCAGCCCAGACCAGCTAAAAAACAACTGCAACAAAAAATGGCTTGGTGTTGTGGCGGGCGCCTGTAGTCCCAGCTACGTGGGAGGTTGAGACAAGAGAATCGCTTAAGCCCAATAGTTGGAGGTTGTTGTGAGCTGTAATGTCACAGCACTCTACAGAGAGTCACAAAGTGAGACTCTGTCTCAAAAAAAAAAAAAAGAATGCAAATTCTGGCCCAATTAGTAGAGGTGGCTCCTGCCTGTACTTTTAGCATTCTAAGAGGCAGGAGGATCATTTGCAGCCAGGACTTCAAGACCAGCCTGAGCAAGAGCAGGACTGTGTCTTTGCCAAAAATAGAAAAAAAAGCTGGATGTAATGGTAGGGAGCTAGGTTGATGTTACCACACTGTAGTCTATGCCAACAGAGAAAGACTATCTCAAAAAACAACCCAAATACCAAATTCGTGGGCTCTACCCTACACCTAAATCAGAAAGTTACTTTTCAATATCTTCCAGGTGTTTGTAAGCACCACTGAAGTTTTGAGAACCTTCTTTTATTCTTTTATTGAAATCAGGAAAAGAATAAAATAAATAAATTATTTTATTTATTTTTGGGGTTCTACTCTGTAACTCTGGACTCAAGTACCCCATCTGCTAGTTAATAAGAGTGTGATTTTGGGCAAGATAACCTCTTTAAGCGTCAGATGTTTGGTCATTATAAAAGGGGTTTAGTAACAGTTGTCAAAATTCCTATGAGGAGGGTGGCACCTGTGGCTCAGTGGGTAGGGTACCAGCCCCATATAGTGAGGGTGGCAGGTTCAAACCCAGCCCTGGCCAAACTACAACAGAAAGTAGCCGGGCATTGTGGTGGGTGCCTGTAGTCCCAGCTACTCCAGAGGCTGAGGCAACAGAATCGCCTAAGCCCAGGAGCTGGAGGTTGCTGTGAGCTGTGACACTATAGCACTCTAATGAGGGTGATAGAGGTAGACTCTGTCTCTAAAAAAAAAAAAGAATAAAATAAAAAAAAATTATTATAAGGAGGGAATCTACTGAGGGCAGGGCCTTTCATACTGTAAACTCAGCCACTGGCTTTTTATTTTCCTATTCATGCTGAGTGCAGAAGGTCTCCATGCCAAGCTGCTCCCCTCAAATCCCCACATGCTGGTCCTTTTTCCAGAATCACCTCTTCCAACCCCCATTAGTATTATTCTTTCCAGGGTAACTTCTCATTCCTCAGATCTTTTTATTTTTTAAATTTTATTTATTTATAAATAAATAAATGTCGCCCTTGGTAGAGTACTGTGGCGTCATAGCTCACAGCAACCTCCAACTCCTGGGTTTAGACGATTCTCTTGCCTCAGCCTCCCAAGTAGCTGGGACTACTAGTGCCCGCCACAATGCCCAGCTATTTTTTGTTGCAATTTGGCTGGAGCTGGGTTCAAACCCAGTAACCTCTGTATATGGGGCCGGCACGCTACTCATACAGCCACAGGCGTCCCCCTTTAATTTTTTTTTTTTTTTTTTTTTTTTGAGATACAGTCTCAAGCTGTCTCCCTGGGCAGAGTGCCATGGCGTCACAGCTCACAGCAACCTCAAACTCTTGGGCTTAAGTGATTCTCTTGCTTCAGCATCCCAAGTAGCTGGGACTACAGGCGCCCTACACAACGCCTGGCCATTTTTTGGCTGTAGTTGTCATTATTGTTTGGCGGGCCCGGGCTGGATTTGAACCTGCCAGCTCTGGTGTTTTTGGCTGGCTCTCTAGCCACTGAGCTGTGGACGCCAAGCCAATTTATTCATTTATTTATTTATTTTGAGATAGAGTCTCACTTTGTCGCCCCTGGTAGAGTGCCGTAACATCATAGCTCACAGCAACCTCAAACTACAGGTGCCCACCACAACCGGCTATTTTTAGAGATGGGGTCCTGCTCTTGCTCAGGCTGGTCACCAACCTGTAAGCTCAGGCAATCTATCAGCCTCGGCCTCCCTGAGTGCGCTCAGATCTTTTTTTTTTTTTTTTTTTTTTTGAGACAGAGTCTCAAGCTGTTGCCCTGGGTAGAGTGCAGTGGCATCACAGCTCACAGCAACTTCTCCTAGGCTTAAGTCATTCTCTTGCCTCAGCCTCCCAAGTAACTGGGACTACAGGCACCCACTACAACGTCCAGGTATTTTTTTGTTGTTGCAGTTGTCATTGTTTTAGCTGGCCTGGGCCAGGTTCAAACCTGCCAACCTTGGTGTATGTGGCCTACCCACTGAGCTACGGGCGCCGCTGCCCTCAGATCTTTTTAAATGAGGAAGAGCTTTCTGAGACACCTCCACACCCACAATCCTTATTAAAGGAGTTTTTCTTAAAGCACCCTGCATTTTTTATTACTTTAAAATAGTCTGTAATTACCTATTTAATTAATGCGTTTTGTCTATAAACTAGTGAGCTCCACCACCAGCAATCTTGTTCTCACAGCCTCAGTACCAAAAGTGGTCTAGGATAATATGTATAGTAAGCATTAAGTATGGAAAACAGTAAAATCCTTTCTTGAACTTGGGTTCAGAACAGGAGAACAACCTGTCCTAAATCACACAGATTAGCAGACTGGATTCCAGTTCTCTCTACTTGCAACCCAAAACTCCATCCCCAGCCAATAAGAATCTTCATAAACTTTAATCAGGGGTCCTCAAACTACAGCCTGCGGGCCACATGCGGTGGTGTGATTATATTTGTTCCCATTTTGTTTTTTTACTTCAAAATAAGGTATGTGCAGTGTGCATAGGAATTTGTTCATAGTTTTTTTTTTTAACTGTAGTCTGGCCTTCCAATGGTCTGAGGGACAGTGAACTGGCCCCGTTTAAAAGTTTGAGGACCCCCTCTATGGTATCTCTCTTTTTTGTTTCTTTTCTGAAACAAGAGTCTCAGTTACCCTGGGGTTAAGCTCACAGCAATCTTAAACTCTTGGGCTTGAGCAATCCTATTGCCTCTGCCTCTCAAGTAGCTGGGAGTACAAGCACCCACCACAACCTTAGGCTAGTTTTTCTGCTTCTAGTAAAAATGGGGTCTCACTTTGCTCGGGCTGGTCTTGAACTCCTGAGCTTAGGCAATCCACTCACCTCACTCGTGGTGGCCACTAGGCCACCATGTCCACCTTCCCTAGGATATCTTGAGTGCCCCAAAGTTCAGAAAGGGAGGGAGAACAGTGTGAAAGATTGGGGAGAAGTGATTTGATTTAGCTCCCCCTCTCTGGACTCTCACCCAGGCATACTGTAAGGACTTAGGCAATAATGTGGCAGGGCAGCTACAAGATCAAATCAGCAAAGGGACAGCTTAAGATGGGTGTCTATTATAAGGAGTTTAGGAGCAGAGGCCCTGATGAGAAGCAGTCTTTAATAAATTAAAGTGGACCCTTGTACACTTACATGCAGATTTTCTTCTGCCTCTGCTAGCCCAACTCCCCTCCTACTCAACCTGAAGATGAGAATGATTTATGATCCACTTCCCAGTTAAATGAATAAAATATATTTCCTCTTAGGAATGTTTGTTGTTGTTGAGACACAGTCCCACCCTATGCCCCTGAGCAGAGTGCAATGGCGTCATAGCTCACTGCTACCTCAGACTGTGGGCATCCCACTGCCTCAGTCTCTGGAAGCTGCTGGGATTAAGGCACCCAGCTGGGTTTTTCCATTTTTTCATGAGTTGGGGTGTCACTCTTGCTCAGGCGAGTCTCGAACTCCTGAGCTCAAGCAATTCCCCCTCCTTACCCTCCCACAGTGCTGGGATTACAAGGCTTGAGCCACCTCGCCCGGCAGATTTTTTTTTAAGACAGTTTTTATGTTACTCTCGGTAGAGTGCTGTGACATCAGAACTCACAGCAACCTCCAACTCTTAAAAGCAATTCTCTTGCCTCAGCCTCCTTTGTAGCTGGGACTGCAGGTACCTGCCATGCCCAGCCATTTTTTATTTAGCAGGCTCTGGCCGGGTTCAAACCCACCAACCCTGGTGCATGTGGCCAGCACCCTAACCGCTGAACTATGGGCACCGAGCCCCTCTTACGATTTTTTAAGACAAAAGGGACTGTCACCCAAGCTGGAATGCAGTGGCATAATCATAGTTCACTGTAGCCTGGAGTTCCTGGGCTCCCACAATCTTCCTGCCTCAGCCTCCTGAGTAGCTGGGACTAAAGGGGACGTGCCACCATACCCAGTTTAAAAAAAATTTCTTTGTAGAGATGGGGGTCTCACTACATTGCCTAGGCTGTGATTTTCTTAGTAACATTTTCTCCCTACCTTTACTGTAAGAATATAGTATGTCTACATACAACATACCAAAAATTAGCTGGGTGTTGTGACTGGCACCTGTAGTCCCAGCTACTTGAGAGGCGAAGGCAGGAATATCACTTGAGCCCAGGAATTTGAGGCTGCTGTAAGCTAAACTGACACTGTGGCCTTTTAGATGGCAACAGAGTGATACTCTGTCTCCTAAATAAATAGTTAGCAAGCATTAACTTTTGGCAACAGATCAGTTAAAGGCCACAGGATAAAGCAGATACATAAATTCAGGAGTCCAAAGATCTGGGATTAAATTTTGGCTTTACCACTTAAGGCTTTAAGATTGAGTTAATGGGCTGAGTGGTCTATTATCCAAGCACTCTGGGAGGCTGAGGTGGGTGGATTGCTTGAGCTCAGGAGTTTGAGACCAGCCCCAGCAAAAAGCAAGACCCTGATTTTACTAAAAATAGAAAAACTGAGGCAAATTTGAGCCCAAGAATTGGAGGTTGCTGTGAGCTACACCACAGCACTCAACCCAAAGCAACAGCTTGAGACTGTCTCAAAAAAAAAAAAAAAAATTGAGTTAATGGTGTTCTCAAAGCAGTTGTAAAGAGAGAAATCAGGAAGGACATTTAAAATATTTTTACCTAGGCTCAGCACCCGTAGCACAGTAGTTACAGCGCTGGCCACATGCACCGAGACTGGCGAGTTCGAATCCAGCCCGGCCCAGCTCAACAATGACAACTCCAGCAAAAAAATAGCACCCATGGCAGGTGCCTGTAGTCCCAGCTACTTAGGAGGCTGAAGTAAGAGAATCGCTTAAGCCAAAGCATTTAAGGTTACTGTGAGCTGTGATGCCACAGCACTCTACCAAGAGCAACATAGTGAGACTCTGTCTCAAAAAAAAAAAAAAAGACAAAATATTTTTACCTAAATAACACCCTCCCCCTGTAATTTCTCCCTGGCTTATACAACAATTATGGATACTACACAGTAGGCCCTATTAATTATATGCCAGGAACCATTAGTGCTAGGTAAATAAAACACAGAAAGATCTGAAACTGGAGTGTAGGGATGTCAAGGAATGCAGAAGCAAACTTTTTAGAAATTACTTCCTAAACATCTCTTAATTTTCATCAGTTCAGATAATAAATTCCTGAGAGTTTAAGCAATTTAGCCTAGTATTTTTGCTATCCTAAGTGTGGACCCTCATCTAGCACCAACAGATGATGCTAAAAATGTAGACTCTTGGGCTCAAACCCAGATATGCATTTTATCAAGATCTCTAGACAATTAGGGTTTGAGACGTTTATCCCTATGCTTGTTAACTTCTGGCTGGTATAACTGAGATTAGGAATAAGCTTGAGTCAAGTATTTAAAAATGGCCTTAAAGAGGCAACAAATGGATAGAAAAGAACTCTTCATGGGCAGCAGAGGAATCTTTTCTTAAAGAGCCCTGAGACAGGGTGGTGCCTGTGGCTCAAAGGAGTAGAGCGAAATGTTTGCCGAAAATGTTCTGAGGTTGGAGGAAAAGTAGACAGCTCAGCCAACAGCCTTTTAATCAAGATAAACAGCCAGAAGGCAATGGACAGATATAGAAGTTTAAACCAGAATACAGAAATTGACATTTATAAGCAAAGGGGGGAGAAGTGGAGAGTCAGTAAATTCAGCAGAGATTATTTGTGGTCTAGTCACATAAATTCTTCAAAATTAGGCACATAAAATTCACCTGAGCTTCCAATTTCATACTAAGGTCACAGAATTCATTAGGACAAATGATTAGCACCAAGCAGACCAGAACTTAAACTGTTAAGATTTGGGCCACATGAAAGCTAACAGGGATGCATGATTTTACCTATGCTTTCCTCAGGCCTGAAGACTTAAAATCTTATCATGTAAAGCCTTTGATAGAGTCATTGACAGGTCTATAGGCCATTTACAATGGGTCTGGAGTACAACTGGGTGATGCAAAATGACTGTTCTTCAGGAAGCATGATAACTAGTTTTATTATGTAATTTTGTCTAGGGAAGACTGCACAGAAATTATCTAAATTTGAATCTTCTTTACATTTTTGAAAGTTTGTATCATTTCCTTTCCTTTTTTTTTTGAGACAGTTTCACTATGTCGCCCCCGGTAGAGTGCAGTGGTATCACAGCTCACAGGCTGTTTGAACCCGCCAGCCTCGGCATATACCATAACCACTGTGTACAGGTGCCGAGCCTATCATTTCCTTTTCTACAAACCCCAATTAAAAGAGGTAAAACTGGCTAGGCACCGTGGCTCAGTGGTTACGGCGCCAGCCACATGCTCCAGGGCTGGTGGGTTCAAACCTGGCCTGGGCCTGCTAAACAAAACAAAACAAAACAAACAAACAAACAAAAAAAAAAAATAGCCAGGTGTTGTGGTGGGTGCCTGTAGTCTCGGCTACTAGGGAGGCTGAAGGGAGAGAATTGCCTCAGCCTTAGATTTTGAGGTTGCTGTGACACCATGGCACTCTACCGAGGGTGACAAAGTGAAACTCTGTCTCAATTAAAAAAGAAAAAGGTACAAAGAAGGAAATCAAATTGGGGTTGACTTGCATATGGTCACATGAAAAGCAGAGGTGTAACTCAAACCTGTCATTCTAGCCTCTTCCATACACAAAATGCTTTTATTTAATTAGACATGAACATGTCTGATCGTCATAACATACACAAAAGGGTAAGATGTACAGTCTTATAAAACTCATGATATCATGATGATAAGGTGGTCTATGGGGCTTCTGTTTGCATATAAAACAGAAAGAAATCTTCAGAAAGATTTCTCTTTGCTATTCTATGTTCTGATTTATACCTTATTCCTCCTGTGACCCTTTCCCACCATTCTTAATTTTCCTCTATTCCCCATTCTTTACTTTAAAAAAGTCATTTTAGATTATCTTAAGAATTTAGGTCTAGATTCAAAATTACTTTTATGTACCTTTTAGAACTGCAAAAAAATAAATAGTTATGGATAGTTTTCTCCAACTTCTGAATAGATACCAAGAAGTTTTGCTCATCTAAATTTAAATAAAGATTATTCAAATCTTTATTTATTTAAATAAATACAGAGGCAGAAAGGTAGCATAAAAGGGGAGAAACAAAAAATAGTCCAAAAAGGCAAGAGAAACATATTAGATCAAATTTCTTGAATTGTTCTATCTAACCACTTCCCTCCAAAAGGCTAAATTTCAAATTAACCACTAACAACTCTCACTTTTCAGCTATAATTTCCCAAACAATAATCACCAGGAGCCATAAATAGAAAGGGCTAAAGATCCTCTGCCTAAAATATAAAGAGATCACAAAACTGCCTTAAAATACAAAGAAAATTTTATTTGTGTTATCAAAGACTCTAAGAAATGATGACATAATATGGTTAACAGAGTTGATGGCAAGACACAAATAGGTTCTTTTAAAAGTTAAAGATAATTAATCACTTTGTTTCATTCAACCATCCCTGGATTATGTATACCAGAGAGCATCTCTGGTATACTCCCAACTGAATCATAAGCATGATGTGTCCAGGCGATACAATTATGAATCCCTTCTTTAGTCCTGATTATCTCTCTTTTTTTTCTTTTTCTTCTTTTTCTCTGGACTCTGGAAATAACAAACAAGAATGCTATTCAAAGAGCTATAATTATAGGGCTAAGAATTTTTCCCTACAACATGCAAAACAATTTTCCTTGAAGACATACCTGGTGGAAAGATGTTTAAAATATAAGATGTAAAAACCACACCTGTAAAAGTGAGCTTTAACAAATCATATTCTTTTTTTTTGCAGTTTTTTGGCCGGGGCTGGGTTTAAACCCATTACCTCTGGCATATGGGGCCGGTGCCCTACTCCTTTGAACCACAGGCGCTGCCCTAACAAATCATATTCTAAGATTCTAGATTTGGGCAATGACTTTTTATGGTGGGCGCTGGGGGGCTGAGGCAAATGGATCACTTGAACCCAAGAGTTTGAGGTTACTATGAGCTAAAACGCCTACAAGTCTGTCTCTCTCTCTCTCTCTCTCTCTCACACACACACACACACACACACACACACACACAAACCAAGAAAAGAAAAAAGTTGCGCAATGGCTCACGCCTATAATCCAAGTACTCTGGGAGTCTGAGGCAGGTGGATTGCTTGAGGCTCATAGGTTTGAGACCAGCCTGAGCAAAAGTGAGAAAAACTAAAAACAGAAAAACTGAGGCAGGAGGACTGCTTGAGCCCAAGTTGGAGGTTGCCATGAGGTATGATGCCATGGCACCCTACCCAGGGCAACAGCTTGAGATTCTGTCTCAAAATAAACAAACAAACAAACAAAAAACCTACTCATTCATGGCCAGGCATGGTGGCTCATGCCTGTAATCCTAGCACTTAGGGAGGTTGAGGTGAGTGGATTGCCTGAGCACACAGGTTCAAGACCAACCTGAGCAAGAGCAAGACCCCATCTCTAAAAATAGCCGAGCATTGTAGCGGACACCTATAGTCCCAGCTACTTGGGAGGCTAAGGCAAGAAAGTTGCTTAAGTCCAAGAATTTGAGGTTGCTGTGAGCAATGGCGCGAAATTTAGACTCCATCTCCAACAAACAAAAAAAAGCCTACTCATTTCCGATGCAAAGAATAGATTAAAAAAAGATGATCCTGTCCATGCCAAAAGAGGACTGTTATTTACAAACAGACATACAGGAATTGCTGTGCTGGTACATGGCTCTTCCTCAGAAAGCGGTTCTTCCTTAATGTGTTTCTTTTTATCCTTTTTCTTCTTCTTCTTCACAGACGTCTCCTCCTCTTCTACCAATTCTTCTTCCTCCTCTTCAACTAAATAGGCAGCAAGCATAAAGGTGCAACCAATTAACACTGTATCAACCTCATTCCTTCTCAAAATTTTTGAGTCCATTTTTTGTCACTAACACCAGCTATCAATGTTTATTATGTTCATTTTATAACTTGAAAGGTCCTTCAATGCTTACATTATCCAAAACCATTAACTTTACATGTGATATCAAGCTAAGAGAGAAGTAATTTAATCTTTTCACACAAGGAGGTTATAGAAATCATGATTAAAAACAAAGATCATTTGATCTCCAGCTTTTTCTGGGAAAAGAATCTATTACACTAGAAATGATACACATAATACTTGTGGTCTGAAGTCAGAAGACTAAGTATAGTGCTTAGAATAGGAACTCAACAGGTAACTACCATTAGAAATTAACTGACCTAATACTGATTTAGTACCATCTATATATACTGGATACTATTGTCAACAATTAGAGACAACAAGGCACAAAACAGATAAAAAAGAAAACCCTCTGCTGTCAATCTTATTTTTAGTGGGAGAGTTGAAGAAAAAGAAAATAGATGATACATTATATAACAGATAGTAATCCAAGCCAAGGAATAATAATCTTGGAAAGGAGAGTATATACAGACACATTAGACAGAATGGATAGGCAAATATCTAAAAGAGATGAGAGTGAATGATTTGGAGGGAAAATATTCCATGTAGAAAGAAAGCAAATGCTAAAATTCCATGGTTTTTTGAAAGGTAAGTGGGGGAACTAGATAGCAAGTTCAGGAAATACCAAGTAGGCCAGTTGTGGCTGGGGTAAAGTAAGGAAGGGGTAGAAATTTAAGAGATCAGAGAGCTACAGGCGGTCCCACTGTGATTACTACCATTCTTTCAAAGTACAAACTACAGCAGTGGTTCTCAACTTTCCTAATGCCACGGCCCTTTAATACAGTCCTTGTGGGTTGCAACCCAGAGGTTGAGAACTGCTGACTTAGAGGATTTCATACCAGAACAGATTTGGTTTATAAGAGAGATGGTTGATGGCTAAAGCAACTGGAGTTGCCATGTATGAGATGAGGAAAATTGTGGGGTGAAAGATAAGTATGACAAGTTAACTGGATACAAATCTAGGGTTTGGTGTTTCAATCAATAGGTTTGGAGATTCACTTTTCAACAAGGAAAGAGAAACATAGATGTTAAATAATTTGTTTTTTTCTCTATCCAAGGTAAGAGCCTACATTTGTTCCAATTATTATGTAATTGTATGTATTATTATGTGTATCTTTTATTTATTTATTTTTTGAGACAAAGTCTCACTCTATGCCCTGGGTAGTGCTGTGGCATCCTAGTTAATAGCAATGTCCCAAACTCTTGGGCAATCCCTCTTGCCTCAGCCTCCCAAGTGGCTGGGATTATAGGTACCCACCACAAAGGCAAGGTAGTTTTTCTGTTTTTAGTAGAGATAGGGTCTCACTCTTGCTCAAGGTGGTCCACTCACTTTGGCTTTCTAGAGTACTGGGACTAGACATGACCCACTGCTCCTGGGCCTATACTTGTATATCTTTATAGGGTACATGTGATGTTTTGTTACAGGCATACAAAGTGAATTAATCAAAGCAGGGTAACTGGGGTATCCATCACCTCCGGCACTTTAAAAATAGACAACATGGCCAGGCATGGTGGCTCATGCCTATATGTAATCCTAGCACTCTAAAGGCTGAGACAGGAGGATCACTTAAGCTTAGGAGCTCTGAGCTTGAGCAAGAATGAGACCTTATCTCTACTCAAAATAGCAAAATTAGCTGGGTGTTGTAAACATGCCTATAATCCCAACTACTTGGGAGGTTTAGGTAAGAAAATCACTTGAACCCAAGGAGTGTGAGATTAGATTACTGTGAGCTATAATGACACCATAGCATTCCAGCCCGGGGCAATAGACTCTACCTCAAAAATAAATAAAAATAGGGAACATTTCATAAATGTGTGTGTCACCCTTGAACAGGGACCATACTAATGTTATTTCTATTATTCCAACCTTAATGTGCTGCCACAACAAGCACTACATTTGGTGATGGTACACGTTAGACCACTAAGCAACTTAGAAACCAAGGTAAAGCAATTACTGCTTTAATGCTTTACTTTCCTATTAAGAGTAGCTGGCAGGTGCTCAATAAATGCAGGTACAACTAATAAATGGAGGCAGGGCACTTGCTCACTGGCTTTACAAGACAGCAAAGTTCATTGGTAAGCACATATTAAATATTATTAGTGTGATGGCAGACCACCCAGTATGCTACTCTTCTAGTACACTCCATATAACACAACAATGAAAAAAATTGATTCCACATTCATTCCTAGCAAGAAATAAGTTTTCAGCAACCAATTTAGCAACTACATTCCTTTTACTTCCTATTTTAACTCTTGAAATTGTCCATGTGGTAGAAACTCCAGTTTTGGTACTCTTAGGAAAATATTTAATTCTACTATTCAAAGATAAGCTTCTCATGTTCTCCTGTGAAGTCTAATGAATCTAATAATACCTTAACTGTTTCCAGAGAATACAATGGAGTATTAAAATACCATTAGCTTTTAATATGGGTTGTTTTACAAACTTAAATGGCTTGTATATCTAAGACTTACAAAGTCTATACTTTTTAGCATACACAGCATCAAAAAAAAAAAAAATCCAAACTAACCTTTAATTTTAATCTTGGCTTTTTTGGCTTTCTTTTCAGTAATTTCATCCTCTTTATCTACCTGTTCTATTTTGCGTTTTTTAGAACAGGTTGGAAGTGTGGAGTCACCAGAAGGATCATAAGTCTTCACTTCACTGAAAGAGCCAAAGAGTTTTAGAAAATCTTCTATAATTTTATCTGTAAATTGAAATAATTCTCAAGAGACATGAAGAAAATGCCATTAGAAAATACTTACATAAGCATACAATGATGTTTCATTTTAGCTTTGGGGTAGTTTATGAAGATTAATCATTTCCAAAAGTAAAAGTACTAATATTTTTCAAGTAGGTCAATCACATTCAAGAAGAGGTGAGCTAAATGAATTCTGAGTTAGTAATAATCAATGTAGTTACTATGGTACAGGAAAACAATCAGAATAGGGGGAAATGAAAAGAGAAAATCTCTTTACAATGGACTAAAACTAGGAAGTGAAAACTGAACCAATTCAACTGTCAAAACATGTAATTGAATGAAGGTATAAAAGAAAAAAAAACTAACAGAAAAATATCTAAACTAAGTTGAATGAAGAGTCTTCATCACAAGATCCCAAGAGGCAGAGAAATAAGAGGAAATATGCATGGATAAAGATTCTCTACAACGGCTGGACTCAGTGGCTCACTCCTGTAATCCTACCACTCTGGGAGGCCAAGGCGGGTGGAGTGCTTGAGCTTATGTTTGAGACCAGCCTGTGCAAAAGCGAGGCCCCCATCTCTACTCAAAGAGAAAAACTGAGGCAAGAGGATCTTGGGAGCCCAAGAGTTAGAGGTTGCTGTGAGCTAGAAGCCAGGGCACTCTATGGGGGGCACCAAAGTGAGACTGTCTCAAAAAAGAAAATACTGAAATGAGTGCTAACACTGAAAGGTGAACCAATTCTAATAATTGGTGCTTCAAGTGCATGTGTCTTTAAAGGGATAAATAAGCATAATGGCACAGGAGAATAAAATTTGGTTCAAAACCAGAAATTGTAGATGCATGAGTTTTTTTTTAGGTTAAAACATTTATAATTTAAGAAACAATGGGGTAGCAGGTTCAAACCCAGCACCGGCCAAACTGCAACAAAAAAATAGCCGGGCATTATGGCAGGTGCTGGTAGTCCCAGCTACTCAGGAGGCTGAGGCAAAAGAATAGCTTAAGCCCAGGAACTAGAGATTCCTGTGAGCTGTGTGAAGCCATAGCAGTGTACTGAGGACCATAAAGGGAGACTCTGTTTCTACAAAAAAAAAAAAGGAGACAGGATAGGCACACTGGCTCATTCCTGTAATCATAGCACTCTGGAAGGCTGGGATTGGTTGAATGCCTGCGATGACAAGTTTGAGATCAGCCCGAGCAAAAGCGAGACCCTCGTCTCTAACAATAGAAAAACTGGCTAGGCACCTGTAGCTCACTGAATAGGGCACTGGCCACATACACTGAGGCTGGTGGGTTCAAGCCCAGCTCGGGCCCGCTGAACAATGACAAAAAATAGCTGTGCGTTGTGGCGGGCGCCTGTACTCCCAGCTACTCAGGAGGCTCAGGCAAGAGAATAGCCTAAGCCCAAGAGCTGGAGGTTAGTGTGAACTGTGACGCCATGGCCCTCTACCAAGGGCGACATAGTGACACTCTGTCTCAAAAAAGAAATTTATAAAGGATTATAACACTCCTAACATCAAAAATGGTTGGATTAATGACGAGCATTTTTTTTTTTTTTTTTTTTTTTTTGAGACAAGAGTCTATGTTGCCCCCAGTACAGTGCCATGGCAACACAGCTCACAGCAACATTAAACTCTTGGGCTTAAGCGATTCTCTTGTTGCAGCCTCTGGAATAGCTGGGATTATAGGCGCCTGCCACAACACTGGGCTTTCTTTTTTTTTTTTTGGTTGCAGTTGTCATCATTGTTGTTTGGTGGGCCCAGGCTGGACTTGAACCTGCCAGCTCTGGAGTATGTGGCTGGTGCCCTAGCCACTTGAGCTACAGGTGCCAAGCCTACTTCAGCCATTTTTAGACTTGTCTTCTTTATTTACATTATTTTTTAAAATAGGTTTTACTGGGCAGTGCCTATGGCTCAGTCAGTAGGGCGCTGGCCCCATATACCGAAGGTGGCGGGTTCAAACCCATCACTGGCCAAACTGCCACAAAAAAATAGCCAGGTGTTGTGGCAGGCACTTGTAGTCCTAGCTACTCAGGAGGCTGCAGCAAGAAAATTGCCTAAGCCCAGGAGTTGGAGGTTGCTGTGAGCTGTATGACACCACGGTACTCTACTAAAGGTGATAAAGTAAGACGCTGTCTCTACAAAAAAAAAAAAAAAAAAAAAAAAAAAAAAAAAAAAAATAGGCTCAGTGCCATACACCTGAGCTGGTGGGTTCAAATCCAGCCCGGCCCGCCAAACAACAACAGCTGAAACAAACCAAAAAAAGCCAGGTGTTGTAGCAGGTGCCTCTAGTCCCAAATGCTTGGAAGGCGGAGGCAGGAGAATGGCTTGAGCCTAGGAATTGGAAGTTGTTGTGAGTTGTGATGCCACCATACTCTACCCAGGGCGACAGCCTGAGGCTCTGTCTCCAAAAAAAAAAAAAAAAAAAGTGTATGTATATATATAGTGTGTGTATATATTTACGTTTTACTGTGGATTAACTCTGAACACACTTTCTTTTTGACAAATCGCACACTATAGAGGAACTTAAAATTTACAACCAATATTTGTTAATTACATGTGTATGATAAAAAAACAGCCAGACCTGGTGGATCATGACTGTAATAATAATAGCACGTGGGAGGCCAAGGTGGGTGGATTACCTTAGCTCACGGGTTAGAGAGACTAGCTTGAGCCAGAGCGAGGCCTCTTGTCTTAAAATAGCCAGGTATTGTGGCAGATGCCTATAGTCCCAGCTACTTGGGAGGCTGAGACAAGAGAATTGCTTAAGCCCAAGAGTTTGAGGTTGCTGTGAGCTGTGATGCCATAGCACCCCGACAAAGTGAGACTGTCTCCAAAAAAAAAAAAAAAAAAAAAAAAAAAAAAAAATTCCTGGGGGCATATTGAGTTAAAGTTTACAATAGACCATTCTTATCAATAATTAACATTTAAATAAACAGAAACCATTTACCCAGACCCCAAAATATACTCACCTTTTATGTTCATATTTTTCTGCTTTTGCTAATGCCTTTCCTGTTCCACTTATTTTTCTTATCTAAGATTAAAAAAGGAAAATTATAAATAAAAGTCATTATCTCTTTATAATCCAGTATAATCAATCAGTGGGTAAGCAAGCAGCAATTCCTACTAATTTTCTTTGTTATTTTTAATTATTGTAACTTTATTTTACGTTATTTCCAATAGTGTATCTTAATGGCAAACATTATTCAATATGCAATGCTTGGTTAATATAAGAAATTGTTAACAGGAAGCACAAAAATAATCAATAATAATCTACAGGCATATTGAAAAGTATCACAAAAGCTGGGAGCAGTGGCTCATGCCTATAATCCTAGCTAGCACACTGGGAGGTTGAGACTAATGGTTTGCTTGAGCTAAAGAGTTTGAGACCAGACTAAGCAAGAGCAAGACCCTCTCTCTAAAAATAACCAGGCATTGTGATGGGTGCCTGTAATCCCAGCTACTGGGAGGCTGAAGCAAAAGAATTGCTTGAGCCCAAGAGTTTGAGGTTGCTGTGAGCTATGATGCTATGGCACTCTACCAAGGGTGACAAAAAAAAAAAAAAAAAGTATCACAAAATAAAACTAGCTAGCAAGTAAAATAAGCTTATAAATCTACTCAAAGAGTTTATTGATTTTTGACAGGTTAACATTATCTGCAATAGGCAGGATTTGGTTCTTACCCCTCTATCTTCCAAAGTTCTCAACCTAGCTTCTAATTTGGCTCTGTTCTCAACTCCCATTGCAGAACTGGAATCCTCACCAAATGCATCATAACGGATAGCCAGGACAGTTTTGGCTGCCAGCATGCGAGAAATCTAATAGAAAATATAAAGTTGGAGGCAATCAATCAGAATATATTCCAAGTTGAGATGTAAAAATCCTCAATAATTTATTCATAAGAAAATTATAGAAAGTAATCACATTAGCATTTATCCTAGGACTTTTTTAGAATTAGGAATTATAAAATAGAGTCATGCAACTCAAATCACCTATCACTTCAATCTGGGCCACAATATAAGAGCTTAAAAGAGTTTGGGTATCAACAGATGATGGGGTCTTAGTGCAAAGGAATGAAGAGGCCTGACACAAGTCTGTGTGGGGGGACCTAGGACCTCTGGAAGGAGCCCTTGTAAGTAAAGGTCGGGTGCGTATTATCACGAAATGGGAAGGAGGAGACAAAAGCTGCTTGACCAACATTAGGACAGATTAGGGAGAACATGAGAAGGTCAGATAAACTGTCTCCACCTCTTGTTTTTGCACAGACCTTGAGCACAACCTCTGCCTCAGCTTCAAGAGACCTTCGGAATCTAGAGAATATCATAATTATTATTGCCACACCTCACATACACACGTTCTCTTGGAGGCCAATCATGCCATTCTCATTTATTCACCAGGTCTCTCAAGCAGGAAGTGAGTCTTAAGCTAATAAAGATCAGGGCTCAGATTCCCCTATAAGAGTTACGTGATTCTGTATTATGAATAGTACTTTTGTCTAAAATTAGCTCAATTTTTTTTTTAAAATCATAGCTGTGTACATTAATGCGATCATGGGGCACCATACACTGGTTTTATAGACTGTTTGACATATTTTTATCACACTAGTTAACATAGCCTTCCTGGCATTTTCTTATTGTGTTAAGACATTTACATTCTACATTCACCAAGTTTCACATATACCCTTGTAAGATGCACCGCAGGTGTAATCCCACCAATCACCCTCCCTTTGGCCCCCTCCCTCCTATTTTAGGTTATAACTGGGTTATAGTTTTCATGTGAAAAGCATAAATTAGTTTCATAGTAGGTGTGAGTACACTGGATACTTTTTCTTCCATTCTTGAGATACTTTGCTAAGAAGAATGTTCCAGCTCCATCCACGTAAACATGAAAGAGGTAAAGTCTCCATCTTCCTTTAAAGCTGCATAATATTCCATGGTGTACATATACCACCATTTATTAATCCACTCGTGGATCGATGGGCACTTGGGCTTTTTCCATGACTTAGCAATTATGAATAGGGCTGCAATAAACATTCTGTGCAAATATCTTCGTTATGATGTGATTTTTGGTCTTCTGGGTATATGCCCAGTAGAGGAATTACAGGATTGAATGGCAGATATATTTTTAGATCTCTAAGTGTTCTCCATATATCTTTCCAGAAGGAACGTAATAATTTGCATTCCCACCAGCAGTGCAAAAGTGTTCCCT